>CAMOHE010050110.1:0-26812 GCA_946598075.1 Artocarpus hirsutus
GCTTTATAAGAAGGTCTTATAAGAGCTTTTATAGACTGGGTGAAGGAGCCTGTGTGTTTCATGAAAGCATGATATGGATTTATCAAAGGGAGAGATTCTTAAGAGATTTTACTTTCATCAGGAAGATAAGTAATTTCATACAGAAAGTCTAACTTTGAAGAAGTGGACTTACGGAAGGAAGGTACTAATGGTAAGGAAGAAGAGACAGTGGAAGAAGAATTTGAGGTTTCCGGATTCATGGTGAAGGACAGAAATTCAAAATTAAAAGAATGGATTAGCTCTGATACCAGTTCGTGGAGGAAAGGCTTGGCTAGTCAAACCTTAGAGTTTGTCTACTCTTTGTCTCGCCCTCTTGGCATTTTCAGAGATTTACGACCTGGCTCATAGGATTTGGGATACAAGAGTTTTCTCTGAAAAAGGAGTCAAGATCCTTCCACTCTCTCAATTTTGAATTTCTCTGAGAATTTAGCAAACCATACTTTTATATATGAAAGGGGGTTTTTTACAAGTAAGCTTCTCAGAAAGCTTCTCTGCCTCTCCAAGTGAGAGGGATTACAAATATATAGGCAAGCCTAAAGATAAAAGAAGGACACGTGGTGGTCCTAGATAAAAAGCAAATAAAGATTCTACACACACTTTATTTTTACAGCACACTAAAGCATTTTAGAAAAGTGGTCGGTTTAGTTGTCGATGACTTTAATCAGTGTCTTGGCTATCATCGATCTAGGAGTTATTGCGAGCCAGCTCACGCAGTGCTTCATCTATCTCATCTTCATCCATTGGTGGACACGCATCATAGCAGGACCACACAAGTTGCTGGGATAGAGAGTTAGTGGGAGGCAGGGTGTCAAACAGATAAGGATCCTGCGCATCTTGAAAAGCTGGGTTGTTGTAGTAAAGTACTCCCTCAGTGTCAGTTGGACTGTACAACCTTTTATCGAGCTGTGTGGTGTCGTCCTTGTCAGTTATGGTCCCTGCGAGTATTTTGAGTGCTCTTTCAATCTTTTCGTTGTATATTGGGGAAAACTTTTCCCATGGGGCATCTTCTTCTGGTGTGGGCCAGAGGCAGTCAGGGATTGACTGGTTTTTTTCAAATAATGCCCTTTGTATTTCTCTCTGGGTTTTGTCTAGGCCTGCAAGGGGTTCTTCACTCGTGTTGATTCTTCCCAAAAGGACGACATTCCACCTCATCAATGACACACCAGATTTCAGGAGTTCAAGGCATGGCTTTTAATTGAGACACAAAAGCCAAGAATGCAAACCAAAACAGTCCTCTTAGGATTTGCCTCTCGCTTCACAGGCATTCTCCAAGAATGGTGGAAAAGTTTGGGAGATTACCGACAGCTTCAATTTCTTCAATTACAAAATATTGAAGAAGCTCTCTCCATTGTTTATAATGAGTTCTGCGGACAAGATACTCAGACAACAGAGAAATTACGTGTTGAGTACTTCAAAATGAAATGCTGCTCTATGGATAAAAAGGATTTGGAAAAGCACTTCAAAAGAATGTCCCAACGATTCTATCAAATTGGCGGCATCAATGAGCCAAATCTGAAGCAGGCATATCTCTCTTCGATCTCAGAACCACTCGGAGAAGAATCAACACGACTTCTTGCTCAGTCTGGAAAGAATATCCAGAGTATTACTTTAGGAGAACTCTACCAGCTAACCATTCGGGCCTTGGAAAAGATGTGTTCCCAGAATAAATTTCTCCAGGAATATTTGAAGCAATCTAAGCATCTTGATCGTGTGTGCAACAAAAAAGACTTGATGATCAAATGCCCAGAAAACCAAACATGTTCCTGTCACCCAAAGAAACCATTCAAAGCTTACCGAAAGAAGAACTTCTCCAAAGATTCCCGATATGTCCTCAGACACAAGAAGAAGCGGTTTGTCAAGTTTCTTCGCAAAAAACGACAGTTTGGTAAAACCACGGACAGATGTTATAAGTGTGGGAAGAAAGGACACTTTGCCAAAGCGTGTCCTCAAGCTAAAACAGCAAAGATGATAACTCACATAGAAGACCTCACCGGACTATCCATCTCTGATGATGATGTTGAATCAATATTCTCTCTCGAGAATGAACCATCAGAAGACTCTGTTTGTGCGTTTCTTCGCAAAAAACGACAGTTTGGTAAAACCACGGACAGATGCTATAAGTGTGGGAAGAAAGGACACTTTGCCAAAGCGTGTCCTCAAGCTAAAACAGCAAAGATGATAACTCACATAGAAGACCTCACCGGACTATCCCTCTCTG
This sequence comes from Artocarpus hirsutus, assembly GCA_946598075.1. Classification (NCBI taxonomy): domain Eukaryota; kingdom Viridiplantae; phylum Streptophyta; class Magnoliopsida; order Rosales; family Moraceae; genus Artocarpus; species Artocarpus hirsutus. The sequence goes on from CAMOHE010050110.1 coordinate 2,258, forward strand.
ATAATGATGTTGAATCAATATTCTCTCTTGAGAATGAACCATCAGAAGACTCTGTTTGTGCTTTCAAACAGGTTGAAGAATCGTCTTCTCATTACCAGATGAGCTCAGCCAGTTTGGCTCAACCGGTTCCAATTGTCCCAATGAAGATCTTCTCCTGTAAATATTCAAGACCAATCAGAGTGGCTGCCTTCTTTGATACTGGAGCTTCATACTCAATGATGAACCCTGACATCCTTCCTCCATCCCATTGGCGCCCAAAGCAACAGTTCTTTCACGCTGCTAACAGTGCAATCTTTAAGACAGACCTCATCAGCAAACCTATTTATCTTGAGTTCTTCCCAGGATGCTCCATACGACATTCAGTTATTGGATCCAAGCTTCCAGGAAAAGACCTAATAATAGGGTTTGACATCTACACAAAGATGCAAGGGCTGCGTATCCTGCCTACAGGCCTCGCCTACAAGGCACATTTCAAAACATGGGAACCTACTCCAAATTTCTTCCAACTCACAACAGACATCTTCCAACCAATCAGAGACCGTCTCATCCAACAGTCCTGTGCAACCTCTCATACTGAATTCTTCACCAAATGCTCTCATCCACTTTGGACTCGAGAAGAGTTCTTTGTTTCATTACCATTCAAACAAAATAAGGACATCAACCCAACAAAGGCTAGTCACCCAGGAATGAGCCCAGAACACCAGCAAATGGCAATTCAAGAATGTCAAGAACTTCAACAACAGGGTCTGATTGAGCCAACAACATCCCCATGGGCATGTCATGCTTTCTACGTTAACAAACGTTCAGAACAAATCAGAGGAAAACAAAGGTTGGTCATCAACTATAAACCCCTAAATCACTTTTTAGCTGATGATAAATTCTCATTACCAAACAGAAACACTTTGTTTTCAAACCTGACAAATGCTAAGGTTTTTTCCAAGTTTGAACTAAAAGCGGGATTCTGGCAACTTGGTATTAAACTAGAAGACAGGCCCAAAACTGCATTTTCCATACCACCACTTCCAGTGGACTGTCATGTCATTCGGGCTTAAAACTGCTCCAACCTTGTTCCAAAAAACCATGACCAAAATATACAGCCCAATCCTCCACCAGGCCTTAATATACATTGATGATATCCTCCTCTTTTCCCCTAATCATGAAGCCCATTTGGAATTGCTAGCCCAATTTGCCCAACTCACAGAGGCCCACGGAATCATGCTCTCAGAAAAAAAGATGATTATTGGCCAGTCCAAAATTGACTTTCTTGGCATGACTCTTTGTTAAGGAACTTACCAGGCCCAACCTCACATTGCCCAAGAATTGCTCAAGTTCCCTGAAAGCAATTTTACAAAGGTCCAACTGCAACAATTTTTAGGAATTGTTAATTATCTCAGAGATTTCGTGCCAAAAATCTCAAAGCTGACCAATCCCCTCACACATCTTTTAAGAAAAGATGCTCCACCATGGGGTGATAAGCACACGACAGCAATAAAGGTGCTAAAACGAGTGATGCAGGACTTGCCACCGTTATCCATCCCATCAAATGGAAAAAGAATTCTCCAGACAGATGCCAGCAATACTCACTGGGGGGCCATCCTTCTCGAGGAAGAAATGAATAAAAGAAAGATATGTGGATATAAGAGTGGATCTTTTAAAGATTCGCAGAAGCACTATCACTTTACATTCAAAGAACTGCTCGCCATCAAATATGGAATCTCGAAGTTTGAGTTCCACCTAATTGGCCACTACTTTTTAGTCGAAACCGACTTAGCAGTCGCAGCAGGTATGATTAAACTCAAAACCAACAAAACCATTAATGCTCAGTTAATCAGACTAGCAATATGGTTTGATCAGTTTTCTTTTGATATTAAACACATCAAAGGAAAAGACAATGTCATCCCTGATTATCTATCTCGACCCCCTATAAAAGGTGACCAGCATTCCAAGGGATTCATCCATATTCCATACATCTTTACAATGGCTTCCTCTTCCCAACCTCACCAAATGTTTCCTAAAGATGTCCAGGAAATTTTACGAGGGAAAAATACCAAAGAAAGGGCCACCAAAAGAGCCATTTTCATGCAAAACCAGTTGATAAAAAAATATGGTCCAAACATGTACCATGACCTTGGAATTCACCCTGAGTTCCCCTTTTCAAAGGTCATCCCCTTCAAAGATACCCTGTTTATGCCAAGACCATTAGCACATTTTTTTTGGTATCTCACCAGTGTATACACCATCGCCATAGAAGTCCAGGCTATTGGCCTCAGAACCACTATCCGAACATACCAGGATAGAGACGACTTCCATGCAGCCTACCAGACCCAAATCCAAGTGCTACAGTGGTTTGCTCCTCTCCAATATTGGGATCAACTTCTCACCACAAAGTGGGAAAAGCTTAAAGGGCCCAGACATGCAATTCTATATCCTTACAAACCAAAGGATTCTCAGGCTATCATACCTCTTCACTGCTATATCATACTGTTTATCAGCCTTTCAGCCAAGGTTGACCAAGATGGAACCATCACCACTAATCCATCCATTAAAGTTTTCAGTACGAGTGAAGAACCCCTTGCAGGCCCAGACAAAACCCAAAGAGAAATACAAAGGGCATTATTTGAAAAAAACCAGTCAATCCCTGACTGCCTCTGGCCCACACCAGAAGAAGATGCCCCATGGGAAAAGTTTTCCCCAATATACAGCGAAAAGATTGAAAGAGCACTCAAAATATTCGCAGGGACCACAACTGACAAGGACGACACCACACAGCTCGATAAAAGGTTGTACAGTCCAACTGACACTGAGGGAGTACTTTACTACAACAACCCAGCTTTTCAAGATGCGCAGGATCCTTATCTGTTTGACACCCTGCCTCCCACTAACTCTCCATCCCAGCAACTTGTGTGGTCCTGCTATGACGCGTGTCCACCAATGGATGAAGATGAGATAGATGAAGCACTGCGTGAGCTGGCTCGCAATAACTCCTGGATCGATGACAGCCAAGACACTGATTAAAGTCATCGACAACTGAACCGGCCACTTTTCTAAAATGCTTTAGTGTGCTGTAAAAATAAAGTGTGTTTAGAATCTTTATTTGCTTTTTATCTAGGACCACCACATGTCCTTCTTTTATCTTTAGGCTTGCCTATATATTTGTAATCCCTCTCAGCTGGAGAGGCAGAGAAGCTTTCTGAGAAGCTTACTTGTAAAAAACCCCCTTTCATATATAAAAGTATGGTTTGCTAAATTCCCAGAGAAATTCAAAATTGAGAGAGTGGAAGGATCTTGACCCCTTTTCCAGAGAAAACTCTTGTATCCCAAATCCTATGAGCCAGGTCGTAAATCTCTGAAAATGCCAAGAGGGCGAGACAAAGAGTAGACAAACTCTAAGGTTTGACGAGCCAAGCCTTTCCTCCACGAACTGGTATCAGAGCTAATCCATTCTTTTAATTTTGAATTTCTGTCCTTCACCATGAATCCGGAAACCTCAAATTCTTCTTCTACAGTCTCTTCTTCCTTACCATTAGTACCTTCCTTCCGTAAGTCCACTTCTTCAAAGTTAGACTTTCTGTATGAAATTACTTATCTTCCTGATGAAAGTAAAATCTCTTCAGAATCTCTCCCTTTGATAAATCCATATCATGCTTTCATGAAACACACAAACTCCTTCACCCAGTCTATAAAAGCTCTTATAAGACCTTCTTATAAAGCACCCAAAGAATACATCCAAGCCTCTAAATTCAGCCAGTGTCAACTCCCAGCTGTTTCTCATGAACAACTGGTAGCTTTACAAATACCACCAGAGTTGCCACCTTATTGGGTTTCCCAGGGTTATACCCATATCCATTTTGGAGCAATCAGGCTTGCTCTGACTTATCATGCTAGAAAAGGCCTTCCCATTTCAGCTCGTGTCAGTCTGCTTGATACTCGCCTAAGAAAATTTAAACAAGCCAGTATTGCAACAATTGAGACCACACTAAATGCAGGAACAGTGATCGTAACACTATTCCCAAATTTTAATATGTCTCTCATGGACAAACGCCTCTTGGATGCTCTCAAGGTCCAGGTCTAGATCATTGGTGTTGATCAAGATCCAAACTCTATCGGATCTACCCTCCACTACCAAATGGCTTACCGGCTTCAAGATCATGCCCTCGATCTAGCCCTTCTAGTCTCGACTGATGCCTTAATGATTAAAGTTGATTCTGATCAGGTCCCGGTATGCACTCATATTCCAAGACAAATCACTACTGAAGAACTCCAGCAGATTCTTCCAAGCTCTTGGATCACTCATTATGAAAAGGCTCAACAAGTCTCTCCAATATTGCATCTCAAGGAACCACAGTACAAGACCCTTCCTGACGGAAACACGGAGATCATTTTTGACAGGAGTGAAGCTTCCACTGAAGGTCTCTTTACTACCCAGTATATGATGACCGAAATTCCTCAATCCTCTGTAAAGGCTGAAACTCCTTATTTTAATAATCAAGGTAATCCCGTCTTTTCTTTCAAATCCCAAAAGGGTCATTGTTATTGGGATATCTGTAATTGTCCTGAGTATTCCCAACCTGAAACAGAAAATCCTTTCCCAAAAAAGAAGAAAAGCTCGGGTAAAAGGCTTAAACAAAAATACCTCCAAGGAGATCGTTCTGTAGGGACTTTAGGTCAACCCTCCGGAAAGTTTGACTATTTAGTTACCTACTCTGCTCCTGATCATTTCGGGACACCTGTCCAAAACCCCACTGGATGGGACATAGACAGCTACAAACCCGAACCTCCTTTACCCCCAACACAGTCTCCAATCCCTGTTTATATGATGAGTTCTTTATCCTCATCTTCTGCCTATGACGAGGAATTCCCCCCAATCCGACCATATCAATCTCAAGATGGCAATATCACTCATCAGCCAAAGATTACAAATCCCACTACAAGGGAGCCTGACGGATCTATTAAACGAGTTTCTCCTGCAGAAGCTACGCTTAATTGGCAGTCTGAGAACATGGTCTCTCAGAACAAAATACTGAAAAAGATTGAGACACAAACAGCTCAACTAGCTGTTAACATACAGGAGTCTCAGAACTTCATCATCCAACGACTGTCAGCAAAGATCCAACAACTGCATGAAGAATTGATGTCCCTTATCAAATCCTCCGCAGTACCAATAAGTATCTTCACCGAAAAGGAAGCGGAAATGAAAAATCTAAAGCTTCAATATGAAGATCTCAAGCGCCAAGAAGACTTGAAAGCAGCAGCAGCAATGGCAGAAACAACTCCGTGGCGTTTCACTACAATTCCCAAAGAACCACAACCTTTGGTCACAACAAAACCGGCATCCTCTTCAATGATGCGGTTAAAGCAAATTCTTGATGAACAGGATCAATTGAAGCAGAAGAAAGCTAAAGCTAAAGTAATGGAACAAGCAGCACAACAATCTGCTACTCAACAACTCATGGTACAACAACCGAGGAATCCACTGTCCCATATGCTGTCTAAACAACAGACACCTTCTTCAGTGCCAGTACTACTACAAGAACAAGATTCATCAGACTCTGATTATGAGTCCAATTCCTCTAAAGAATTCTCATCTGATGAAACCTCCACTGATGATGACCCAGTCCACTTGATGGCACAAGGAGCTAAAGAAGAACGGCCTGAAGCCTCTCAGGAGTACCAACTTGATGAAGAACAAGAAGAAATCCACCCAAGTGATGGTGTTCCCACTACAAAGTCCTCAAAGTTCAACACATTCACCCTTGACGACATTCCACCTCATCAATGGCACACCAGATTTTAGGAGTTCAAGGCATGGCTTTTAATTGAGACACAAAAGCCAAGAATGCAAACGAAAACAGTCCTCTTAGAATTTTCCTCTCGCTTCACAGGCATTCTAATTTCAGCATACTTCTTTCTTAATAATGTAATTTTGTGGCCTTTTTTTAGAACAGAGTAAAATTAAAATCATATTAATGAAAAACATTTACTTACTAAATATTGCTAAATTGATTAACACCGCTAATTAGTTTTCGCAACCATAAAAGTATAGCACATGTAACATAGTTGTCTTGGTTTTTATACTGAATAAGGTGGTGTAAAAACAATCTTGCTTTCAAAACAAAGCATATTTCTAATGGTAATATTAATACATAATACATAATCAAAACGTCTTAAGAAACAAAAACTTAGTTCTGAAATATTATGTGCAAGCGGTATCCATTTGCCATCTGCACCAACCCCCGTTGCTCACCATGGTCCATCACGCATTGTTATTAGGTTTCTTATTTGCAATATGAACATACTTGAAAGTGTTTTCGCTCAACAAGTTGAATCATCTACGTGCAAAAAAATAGAAAAATATTTCATAAATCATGTATGAGCCAATTATGCTTTTTTATAAATGTTTCTTATCAAACTTATGGGCCCAAGTGTATGCATTAATTGCGAGTAATCATCAAGAAGTTAAGATTTGCAAGGTCTTCAATGAAACGGAGATCTAATTCTTAGTATTAACATGATCCTCTATGTAAGTTGAGAGGTTAGTATGACACATTAACTTTGCTTATTTTATAAGTTTCACTTGTCTTAGTAGTAAGTATACAGTATGACATGTTTTTACATAGCATCATATATTATAAACATAAAATAATCATGCATTTTATATTTTGCATAAAACATGTAAAAAAATTTCTATTTTGAAAAGCATAGTTTTTATATTATAGGCGAGATTCTTATTTACATGTTTTCTAGATACTAAGATTTGCAACCACTCTAGGTCTTAGTCATAATATTTGATTATATGTAAAATATCCATTAAGAGTGTAAGCTTTACTTGTACTATGTTGATTACATTAGCATATCTTAAAAGGAAATTAAATGCTTCTTGAAAATGTATTCTTTTAATAAAGGAATAACCACCATTTATCTTGCTAAAGGGATGAAATAATACAATCCTCATAACTTAAAAATTCTACTGAATTAATTTTTCCTTGACTGTCTTTAATTGTTCATGCTAACATTGATAATTAATTAATTATCATTAACCTAGTAATTAGGTCTATAAAAAATTCCCATAAGAACTACTATTGGATTTAAAATCTAAAAATGATCTTCTTCAATATGAATAGTGCATCGTCTCAAAGCCCATATCTAGTCACTATTCATATCAATAGACCCAATATGACCCACTAGGATCTTGTACTATACTAGGTATTTTGAACGTCGTACTTATAGGGACATTTTGTTCATAAAGAGCCATGAGCATAAACAAAGGTTGTTTCCATAATTTGACCTTTTAGAATTTGACAAAAATTTCAACCGTAGACTTGTGTAGTTTTCCAAACTCTAAAAATTTTCTGATTTGTCATTTAATTTTGTTGTTAAACGGCTGTTATGGTCCAAAAATTGGTCCATACTAGAGTTTTTGTTAGAAAACTGGTATGCAGTAGAAATTTAAAAATTTTGATCAGAGTGTTTTTCAAAACACAAGTTTTACACGCTATATGCGTAAATTAATCAGATCTTACTAACCTTGTATGTCAAAGAGCTCTTGTAATATATGAAGAGAAGAATGTTCTAAAAAAGTCTCAACTAACTGTTCTTTTTTGCTATTCTCTATCCATGATCGGAGTGTGTATGGGCATATCTCGTACAGTCTTCCCCCATGACTCTTCTTCTAACCAATTAAGAAACCTAGAACTAGCGTTCGTGATTTGTGAATAATAGCTCTTAGGGGAGTTTTAGATACTCATAGACTAGAGTGCTCCCTCTTAATTTCTCAATTGATCTAAATGATTCAGAAAACTCACTCTCTATTTATAGAGGTCGTCTACAGGTTAGTTATTATCAGATAAGGCCTTAAAAATTCTAATATGTATCAATATTTGATAAAATCGCGTAAAAACACGTGATTAGATTATCGCTTGGTTGGCAGACCAAACTAGCAGATCGGCCTGCCCAACTTACTCCATCAGCAAGATGAACTTGAAGATCGGCCTGCCGAACTTAAGATAAATGATTCTTGTAAATCTTTTATTTTCCATCCGAGATTCTTTAGATAGAGGCTCAGTTTTAATTCAAATAACCCAATAGAGAAGTTATCTGATTAAAACAACCATATCAAGATAATCTTTAAGAAAATTAATATTCTAGATAATTTAACAAGCTTATCTTGAATTAACTTATACAAATTAATTCAACCGATAGATAGACATAGATTATCTGATCCTATTAAATTTTAGCTAATCTAATAATTTTAACATAAGTCACCAATTTATTAGAAAAGCATGCCGCATCGTTACAGGATTTATTAATAGCTAACAAAGGGGACCTGATAGACCTATATAGTTCAAGCTCTCGATAATTATGAAACCTAACATCCCAATATATGTTTTACAATTATTAACTTTAACACTACTTCACTAAAAGCTTAGAGATATACTCTCGAACTATATAAAATCACAAGGCCCAAATAGCTAAGTATTTATGACGTATCATAATGTATCATATCACCATAGGATATCTATAATCGGCTTAAGGATAAATTCGGTCTTACCTTTTCGATTATTTTTCTTACATTCTATTGTTTCACCATCGAAAAACTTACATCCAAAGATAGTATACCATTTGGTTTCACTTATGTATCTAAATGGTTGAGCGCTCTAATTTTTCAATTAAAGGATAACACATATAAGAGGATATCATCGAATCCTAAAGAGGAGTTATGGATTCCGTATCTATGAATAACATGTCTACGCTATCAAGAGTCATGTGTCCAACGTACCGGTATGCGTACCATCATAAAATATGAATGTCATCTTTTGGTACATTAAAAGACATAAGTCAAGACAACAGGCCCACTATTCATCTCAGGATTAAGATACAATACAAATGATTTCTAAAGTGAATCGATTTGTCGAGATAGAATTATTAATCCAAATCAATTCACTTTATGTCTTGACCCAACACATCGTCATCTATGACAATGTGCCAATGTTTCTATTCGCAGAGTCCACGTTCAATGGCCAAGACAAACCATCTCTTGATATGGATATAGACAATATAATAATTTTTACATGAATAAAGTGCCTAACTTTATTTCTTCGACTGTAGATCTCATGATTTAGACTGTCACATTTAGAATCACGTCTTTCGCATAATATGTCCATCATGTGCCTGATTTTAAAGGTTTAGACTGATAGTCTTAGACTTTTATTTTGTTATCATACATTCAACAAATATGAACGTAAAAAGGACAACAATTTGATATAGAATAATAAATAAATTTTTTATTGATAAAAAATATCTCAAAAAACATATTATATTTTTACTTCTTAGGGCATACATGTCTAGCAGTTTTAATAAAGTTTCAAAAATTAGTATAAAAATGTTTGTTAGAGACATATTCTTTAAAAATTTTCTTCATGAAAGTCTTTAAAATTAACTATCTAAAACTTTCGTATTTTTCAAAAATATATTTTCTTTCTTTAACATATATGTACTAAGTGACTTTCGTAACAATACCATTTCAAACAATTTTTCATAAAAGTTATTAGATTGTTCTAAAAATTTGCTCTAAAATGTATGTTAAGGGCAGAATCATAAAAAGATTCTTTATAAAAGTTCTTCATTTCAATAAGATCTAAACCATTGGTTTTTGTCCAAAAACTAGTTCAGGCTTTACCGGGCCTGTTTTCCTAAAAACCCAAACTTCACTATGTTGAAATAGTTTTTGAAACAAAACACCCGAAACTCCATCTTAGAGTCAAAATTTCAAAATTGCTATTTAATATGAAGTTGTTTGTATCGTTGAAACCTACAACTTTTTTATTTATCAAAATTTATGATTCTGCCTCTAAGAGGTCTATTTGGCTTAAAAGAAGCTGCTAGCTTGGAGAAAACAATTTTTCAATATCTTTGTGCAGTTTTAGAAAATTGCCAAAAACTCTGTCCTAAAGTGAAATTTTTAAATCACTATTCGATAGAAAATTATCTATATCATTGAGACTACAATTTTCATGTTTATCAAAATTTACAATTCGGCCTCTAAGTGGTCCGCTTTCCTAAGGCAGTGGCTGAGCATAATAATCTTTGAAACAATTTTTGTAAACACACTAATACATATATTAAGCATCATAATCACCGCAAGCCACAAATTACATAACCACAAAGACAATATTTTGAATCAATGTTGAAAGAGAGGATTAAGAAGAGTGGTTATACCCTTGATGACTACTTCTAGGAGTCCTCCTCCTTATGTTGGTAGGTTTTTTGTGAGAGAGAGAGAGAAAATGATTCTTTGTTATAAAGGGAAAGAGGAGAAAAATTCTAAAGGGAAGGGAACAACAAGATTTTCTAAAGGGAAGGAAAAGAAAAATGAGACAAAATGATTCATTGTTATATCCTTGCCTATTTATAGACTTTTGTCTAATTGGACTTAACTTCTTAAGTTGATTTGGTTAGATTTTTAAGTGAGCTTATTTGAGTCAAAATTTCATCAAAAGACCTTAAGTGTGGCTCTAATTTGGAGAATAAATGAAGGAAAAATAAAGCTTGACCACCAAAAGTCAACAACATTTCACTTCATACTATTCAAGGTCAAGTCATGTCTTTTTGTCACCTCGCTTTACCCACAAGATTTTCCTAATTTGGGGATTACATCTTCTCTGGTTTGTTTGAAGTGATTGGCTAACTAATATGGGATTTTCGATTCTTGACTGGTTCTCTAATTTTGTCGTAGTCTGAAACTAAGCTCCGAATTAATTGATAAAATTAAATTCCTCAATTGCATATTCAAATTAGGCTGTCATAAATCTCAAAACTAGTTTCTTGACTAAATCAAACCTAATCCTGACTTTCTTATGCTTGTCTCAGAATCGATAAAGTCTTTGATAGTATCTATTTCTAAGTCGTTGGACAACATTTAACTTTAAATGCTGACTTGTACAGTATTTTATTAATTACAAGGCAATTAAATATTCTTAGTGAATTAAAACGTTTTGGGTACACTGCTAATACCATACTAATATTCATAACTTGAATGTCCAAGTTATTTATTTACCTTTTTGAAACTTCCTCTATCTTAAGTCATTACATAACGCTCGGTCAAGCCATAAAAATCAACTTCAACAATTTTATAGAATTTTGAAATTTATCCTGTAATTCCAAAAATTCCTCCATCAAAGAACCTTGATTTAAATATTTAAATTTGTAATATTTAATTTTAGGATTTTCTCATGATCATTACATTCGCTGAAGGATATAAGTGCAATAGCAGGGCTATTCACAGAAAGGCTACAATTTTAAGGTTTAGATTTATTTATGCCCAGAAAAAAATATTTGAAAAGGCTGCCACAACCACTGCCACAACCACATCATAATATTATAATTGAAATGCTATAAATATCCTTAAAATACCATCTAGCATTCATCTGATATCGTCGATATCCGCCGGGATACCGTTCTTTATTTGTTACGATACTAATTATCAATGGTAACTGTCGCCAGACCAGCCGGTACATGTCGAGTCACCCCTCCGTAACTGATTGTAACGCTCGAATTCATCGGAAAATGCCATCACTAGTGGCGATCGATTGGAAACCAAACGACCAAAAAAAAAAAAAAGAAAAGCAACAAAAATTAAATACATAAAAAATCCATCAATACAACACCTAAAATTACATAAATCCACAAATAACAAAAACAAAAAATAAACAAAAATAAAAAAGTGTTCTGCTTTGGAAGTGATCTCCAGCATGGAGGACCTCCTCCGGTGCCGAAGAGATTGATCTTGCGACAGGGATTTGCTAAAGATGCACGAAAGGCGGAGAGCTCAGATCGTTAAGCTCGACAATGCGGTCCGTTCAAAGATTCTCTCGCGAGAGAAGCTCTGGAGATCTGCATCAGACGTTGTCAAAGCTCGCTAAAATGGAGAAATCCGCGACGTACTTGACGAGATGACTCGAAATTACGGAGTCGCACCGGACGCCGCAAAGTCCCGAAAGAGGCTAATTCCATTTTTCCGGTGAGGAGTGCAGCGCAATGCAACTCCAGCAGGAGGGGAGACGACATCGGTGGGGAAGTCAAGTTTGGACACTAATGGCGTTCGAGAAGAAAGGGAAAAGGGAGGAGGAGCTGGGATGGTAGAGAAGATAGAGGAAGAGTGACTTCTAACTTATCAAGGGTATTTTAGACTATTTCTGTCACGTGGCAAAAATTGTAAATGTGCTTGCTGCAATGGCATAAGCCAATCCACGTCATAGTCCCACTAATTATTCCACAATAACAATGTTCCAAAATTAACATAAAGACTATTCAGGAACTTGGTTTAAACCATAACCTGAAACAATCAGAGATAATATTTTTAGACATATAACACAATTTTGCTAGTCATGTTAAAACACAACAAAAAATTTAGAATTTTTTACAAACAACAAAAATTAAAATCATTATATTAATTAGTGTACATTTATGTAGTATAAAACATGAAAACTATTATAATGATTACTGCATTATAATGATTGCTGCATTAGCATTTTATTCATAAAATATTTTAAAACATTGTACATTTCAATTTCGCTCTTGTAAACATATCATGTAGTGTGATTTAATTTACTTGGGGAACAAAAAAAATCTAGACTAGTGTCCTTCACTAATCAAGAATTCAACTTAATTATTATGTTTATTTTTACATTTGAGATTAAATGAGGTACGACCTACCTATAAATGAGAAATTAAATTCTTGATAAGAGAAGCCCCTTCTATTAATAAAATTCTCTCTCCATAAAAATATGAACTACCTGATTTATTATGTGTACTTCTTTATTTAATTGATAAAAAATTATACAAATTTCTATTTTTGACCATCTTTTGAAATAAATGGTTGAACTTGTTAAAAATTTGAAGAATGACTATGCTTTTTTAAAAATTAAAAAATATCCCTCTTTTATTTTTTTACTAGTTTGTATCCACGTCGCACGTGTAACAATTACATGTGAAGGTTATAATACATGTTTTGGTTTATCTAGATTGTTTATGGAAGGTTTTTGTAATTTAAATAGCATCTAATATTGTGAAAGACGATAAATTTAGCGCCAGCAAGCTTGCCCCTACAGATTTCATTTTACATGCAAGCCAAAGGGTAAAAAAAACAAAAACAAAGAACGAAGAACAAAAAACATGCAAAACATTTTAGTGCTAAATGCAAAAGTTGGTCTGTTGATCCATAAGTAAAATCAAATTAAAAATGATATATATAACTCGCCAACAAAAGCTAAGCACCAAACATAGCAATGAACCAGATTAACAACAATTGTCCTCAATCCTTAATTCAACAAATAAACGGAAGAGAGATGTTTTTTTTTTTTTTTTTTTTCCTTTGATCGACATCCAAGGGGGAAAAAATCCAGAAGAGATTTTTTTTTTTCCTGAGAAAACTCTCATCGACAACAATATTGCTTCGTTAATGGGGCTTCTCACAAACCCATATCAATGCCCACATAAAAGAAGAGATTATAAAGACATGGATTATCAAAACCCCCAAAAAAGTGATCTTTTTTTGGCAAAGACTCACATCCATAACAATTTTCCTTCTTCAATTCAATAGCATATTCTCACCAGCCCATCAATATACTCTTGTAGGTTTCTTTTTTTTCGTTTTCTTTCTTCTTTTTAAAGGTCATGATAAAATTGAAATAGTTACATGAAAAATAAGTTAAAGGACCAGAATGGTTAGAAAAGAAAGCATATTCTCATGAAAAAAAAAATATTAACTAACCTTGGACCTAAGAGTGAGAGAGCAGCTAGGCACAAATTGAAGCCAAATGTAGAAAGAGAAGTGAGAGAAGAAGCTGAGAGGGAGTAGAGGAAGAAACTCGTGGGAGAAAAAGATTGAAAAGAAAAGAGGCGTTCAACAAAACAAGAAGAGAGAGATGCTGGAGAAAAATAGATAACCTTTTTATTATCACAGCCGTCCGATTAAGTGTGTGGATGGCCTGGATTAACGCGTGCACGCAAGAGCCACGGAAGGAGGATATTCAACAGTTTGCAGTCCCCACGTTCGGCTGGGTCCCACCTGGTCAGCCACGCGGTCTTCGTTTGACCAATGGCGCAGGCGCTTGCATAGTGGGTGAGGCCTTTAGCGCGTGAATTAGAGTGTGGGTCCCACCACGTAGAAGGGTTCCTAAAACAAAACAATATAAAAAGATACCATAATAGAAAGAATTATCCTCGCAACCTGATCAAGCTCTGATCAGCCCTTTTGGCAATAGAATGGGTGATCATTGGTCCATAAAGAATAAAACTTCTTATAATAGTATCTTAATATATGTTTATATCAGTGGGTGTTCTTCAGGGATCTTCTTGAGATACAAGATCCTTTTTCCTCTCTCTCTCCTACTTTGAATTTGTTGTAGTGAGAGAACATATTTAGAAAACTAGAAGTTTTATTTAAGTTCTTCTATTCAAGATATAATACAATGGTGAGGAGAGCTCCCTTATGTAGAAAGGGAAGGAATATCCTTTAAAACACAACAAACTACTTTTACAAGATAGTAAGTGTTTAAAGTAGTCATAGGCATACCTTTTCTTAAAGTAAAGATAACACAAACACACAAGACAAGCATGTGACTAAAGTAGTCACAAGCACACCTTTTCTTAAAGTGAAGATAACACACAAGACAATTATTAAAGTAGTATCACGCATACTAAGGAATAGTGTTGAAGGTGCTGAGTCACCATCTATTAATGGGTTCATGGTCCCATCTAAGGTCCATGTATGCCTCTTCACTGTTGTCACAGTAATTGGTAGGATCATTAAGGTCTATATATTCAATAGATCCCTTTATTCATCCACTATGGACGAATTTGATAAAAGGAATGGGCCCTAAGAATCTTGGAAAGCAGGATCAGTATGATTTATGTATGGTTGTGAGGATGCTGATTAATCATCTTGTGTCGACATTTTGGACCTCTTGTGCATGGGCTTGAGTCTGGATCTATTTGATCCTTTATATGAACATAGTATGCAACATCATGGTGGAGCAATTTAGTGTAGTCCGGAGGATACTCTTCCTATAGAGCATCATCTTCTAGTGCTGGCCAAATCTAGCCTAGGATAGTCTGATTTTTGGCAAATACGAGCTTCTGAAGTTTTCTATATGCTAGATTTCCAAGTGGCTGAATTGGGTCTTCATTGGATCCATAGACTTCGATTGATGGATTCACGACTATCCTTTCTTCTTCTATCACTGTATAGTTTAGTCTCACCAGTAGGATGGTATAGCACTTTAGATGATGTGAATATTGTCTTTTGGCCCACAAGGGAAGAGGAATGCAGTTCTTCTGTCAACACATATTTTGTTCCATTCAGCAGTCAGTATTTCATTCTATTTTTCTAATGGGGCAAACCAAGAGAAAACTTTCATTTAATTTGCATATGCTGGTCTAAAGTTATCTTTTTCTAGGAAACTTCTGATAGAAGTTTGGGTCGATACTGTTTAGACTTCTATGGCAATGGAAAAGTGGAATGCAAGGTACCAAAAAAAGTGATAATGCCTTAGGCATCCATAGTACATCTCGAATGGGAAATACTTTGGAAAATAGATAAACATGATGAATTCCCAAATCATGGAGTATTGGGGTACCCAATCTCCTAAGGATCCATGATGGCATATTAATGGCTTTTCTAACTGATGACTTTTAGTTATGGATCAAGTTTTTGGCATGTCGAAGGAAAAGAGATGGGGGATCTAGAAAGGAATCCATGGAGGTTATTGTATACAAGAGTGGAATGGTTTTAGGGTAATTGGCTGTAGGAGAGATTGTATAAATAGTGGTCTAAGCGTTGTTTAAGAAGGGTCTTCAAAGCAAATCTAGGATCAGATTTTTTATCCCTTAATATATTTTATTTCAAAAGAATATTGGGAAAACCACGTGGCTAGCCTGAGTAGCTGAGCATTGATAGCCTTGTTTTGTTTGAATGTGAGATTCCTTTTAAGGCTGCAAAATCTGTTTCTACTTGGAAATGATGTCCTATTAAGTGGAATTCAAACTTTGTGATTCCCATCTTGATCGCAAGTAATTCTTTAAAAGTAGAGTGATTGTGGATTTGGGAATCTTTAAATCTGCCACTTTTGTAGCCATATATCCATCTTTTTCTATCTTTATCTTCTTCTAATAAGACTGTTCTCGAATGCCTGTTGCTGGCTTCTATCTATAAGATTCTTTTCCCTTTTGATAGAATCTGGAGTAGTGGTAAGGATTGCATCTTTTCCTTGAGCTTCTTGACTGCTACAGTTTGATCATATGACCATGTTGGTGCATCCTTTTTTAAAATTAAGCTGAGTGGGCTCGTAAGCTTGGATAGTTTTGGGGCGAAGTCTCTCAAATAGTTAACAATCCCAAGGAACTGTTGGACTTGGGTTTTAGTAAGGTCTTTATCTAGAAACTTGAGTTATTCTTGGGCTATGTGTGGTTGGGCTTTGTACTATCTATTATATAGTTTCATGCCTAGAAATTCTATTTCAAATGGGCCCATAAGCATTTTTCTTTCGGAGAGCATAATACCATTTTCTTTGGCTATTTTTTCAAATTGGGCTAATGGATGGACATGGGCTTCTTCCTCAGGTAAGAATAAAAGAATATCATCTATATAGATCAGGGTATTTGATAAGGATTGGGCTGTAGATTTGAGTCATGGCTTTCTGGAAAAGTGAAGGGGTTCAAATGGCATAATAGTCCACTAAAAGTGTTGGTTGGTATACAAGAATCTGTTTTGGGCCTATCCTCTAGTTTGATTCCTAATTGCTAAAATCCTACCTTAAGGTCAAATTTAGAAAAAACCTTGGCATTTGAAAGACTGGAAAACAAAGTGTTTCAATTTGGCAAAGGGAATTTGTTATTGGCTAGAAAATGGTTTAATGGTTGATAATTTATGACCAGCCATTGTTTACCTTTGACATGTTTTAACCTTTGTTGACATAGAATGCATGACATGCCCATGGTGAGATTGTGGTCTCAATTAGCCCTTGCTTCATTTGCTATTGACATTCTTTTGTTGCCATCTTGAGATGTTCTAAATTCATTCTTGGATGGCTGGCTTTTGTAGGGTTTATATCCTTGTTTTGTTTGAAAGGCAAAGATATGAAGAATTTTTTAATCTGCTAGAGAGGATGGTCGTACTTTTTAAGAAGTCAAAATGTGAATCTGCACAAGATCCTTCAATAAGCTTTTGCTTAACCTGTTTGGAATGGACCGATGGATATGCTGAAATAATTTGGGATTAGTTCCTATGTTGCAAAGTGATGTTTGTATGCCAGGCCTCTTGGAAGGATTCTTAATTCTTTTTTCTTTGTGTACAAATGAAATCCTATAATCAGATCTTTTCTTGGAAGTTTTGATCCTATAACTTTGTGGACCACTATACATCCTAGAAAGAATTATAGCTTGATAGGCTTACTGATTAACTCTGTACGGAAGATACCATCATTTGCTGTATGGAAGCATTGTTTCTTTTTCTTCCAATATTGAGCTAGAAGGATATCAAAATTTGTGATTGTATAAGATGCTTCCATATCAAAGAATACCGCAACCTTAATTGGTGTTGCATATTTTGAAGAAATGATTTGCATTCTTATAGTTGGTACTAGGAGAATAGAATTGATTGCTACTATGTTGTAGGAATCCTAACTTTCTTTTGAGTCTGATTCTTCAGAGGAAGGTTGAAGATTGCATACTGTTTCTTCTTTGAGCACATCATCCAAGGAGAAGATGGATTCAACATCATTGTCAGATAATGAGACTTCAGTAACTTCTTGTATATAGGAGATCATCTAAGCCATCTTGCCTTTTGGATATTGCTTTACATAGTGGCTTGTTTTTCCACATTTGAAGCATTGTTTATACTTGCTCGAGAATCTCTTCTTCTTTCTAAAAAATTCCATGGGCCTTTCTTTTTATGAAATTTCTTGCTTTTCTTGGAATATGATGGCCACTTCTTTTTCTTTCTTTTGTATTTAGAAGGATAGGAACATCCTGACTGTGATGGGCATTTGGTTAATAGTTCTTTTTTACTACACTTCTTGTCCAAACTTCTAGTTTGCTTCATGTATCCCTGCAAGAACTTATTTTGGAAGCACATTCTGTCTAGTGCTCTTGATACTAATTGGAATAATTCACCCAATGTAGTGCTTTACAATGTCCTCATACTTGATGAGAGAAGTTTGAAAGTTTCTTCTCCAAGTGGTTATGGCATGGAGGATAAAAAAGCTTGCTTTAAGTTGGGATCATCCACTCCTCTTATGAGTTAGAAGCGTTTCGACATCTTCAGGAAGTGTTTTTCTAGATGTTTCTTGTCCAATGAATAACATTTCATTTGAAAGAATTCTTGCCGAAGTCATTCTGTGACCTGAGCTTCTTGTCCACAGAAGTCAACATATATATGGGAAATGGCTTCCTCGACATTGGTTATTTGGAGAAACTGGAGTTGTCTATACTCTCCAAGACTCTACCACTAATCTTTCAAAATGTGTGTTAGTTTGGATGTAAATTGGAGAAGTACTTCTCTACTTTGTAAAATTGGTTTTTGTGCTTCAAGAAGGATCCAAGCCTTGAATTCTTGAATTCTGTCTCGTCATTTTGAAGGTGGAATATCATCTAGCATAAATGTGCGGAATTTGCTACTAGAGAAGCTTGTTGGGTAGTGTTGTCTTTGGTCAAGTGTAGATGCCTCTTCCTCTTCTTCAACAATTGGTTCTTTCTGTTGTTATGTCGATGATGTCTCCGGGACTTAGGCCATGAGAAACTTTGAAATTTCTTCTTTTGAGGAGCCATCATCAACCATTCTATTTTTTCATCTGGAGAACTCTCAAAATTATCAGATGGTGAATCAACACTTTCTTGATTATGGATTTGTGGAAGTGTTTCAAGACAATGTTGATGGATGAGGGAAGATATAGGATTAGGAGCTTTTTGAACCATAAGGTGGTTTTTTGTTGCTGATTTGGTAGGTTTTGATGGTTCTTCCTCCTTCTGTTTTCCTTTTTTCTTCCTATTCTGGTCTTCTTCTTCTAAGAGTTTTCTTAGATGAAGGATTTGGTATTGTAGTTGTACGATACAAAATGGTAAATGTCAGGACTCTTTTGGCAAGGTACAGAACTTCCATGGGGTTGGTTCAAGAAAAAGGAGAAGCAAATGTTGGAGTTGTGCTTATAATGAGGCATACTATTTTTTCAGATTGTTCATTTCTGATTCTTTTTCTACAAAAATCTAGCTTGGTACTATATTTGTCCTTAATAAGGACATTAATTCTTCATGCGTTTCTTGGATTTTTAAGGCTAGCTTGGTAATTGCAGATTGTGATGTTAGGACCCCATGGTTAATTTTGTTGACCTTGTCATCCATTTGGGTTAGCTTTTGATCAAGCTTCAATAGGACTTTGTTCTGTGCCACCATATTTTCTGTTTTCCAATTTAGGACTACCTCTACGGGAGAAATCTTTTTTCCAAACCATCTGCTTCTCAAACATTTGGATTTTGGATTTTTGCTTGGTGTGTTGTCATTTCTTCTAGATTATTAAAGTTTCTTAAGGGAGGAAAGTCTTTATCATAATTGGTTGGAGACATCATAGATATCTAAGGGAGCTGTTGCTACATTGTAGTTGTATCAAGTTTCTTTTTGAAAAGGTTTTCTTTGTTCTTTTTAGCCCATCTTTCAACTTTCTTGTAGCACAGAAGAATTGCATGTGATGGTTGAGGTAGAGTGGAATCAAAAGGTTATGGAGGGATATCATCCCATCCAGTTGGTATGATTGGCTCTTCTGGTTAAGGTGGTGGATAATATTTGACTATATAGTCAAATTTTCTTAATGGTTGGCCTAATAGACCAACTCCCTTATGGCTTCTTGTAATTTCTTTTTAAGCCTCCAACCTGAACCTCTGCTCTTTGGTGTAGAATTTGCCTCCTCATCTTTTGCATCTTTGCATTCTTGGCAATTGCAAGTATCCTAATGGCAGTGTCTCGAGGGTGATTTGAAGGCATAATTAGGATTGCCTTCTTTATTAAAGGACTCAATTTTTGCTTTTGTTGGGATAATTGAGCACATCATAAACTAAGTTGTGAACTAGCCGGTGCTTATGGCTTCTTTCTTTTTGAAAGTGATCATGACCAATCCATCCTTCTGGGTCTAAAATGTCGGTTTTGCTAATTAGACTAGAACCTGTTGATGGTATGGTTTCTCATAGTTGGTGATCTAAGAGCTGGGCAGGATCATTGTGAGCTCTTCAGTTGGGATCTGTCTTGGGATATAGGCACAAGTACGCACCTGGTTTGTGCCTACTATGACGAGTAAAGCATCTAAAGAAACTTGTATTGCTAAATCTAGTGCTAAACCAGGTGCCTACCTGTACCTATATCCCAAGACATATCCCAACTGAAGAGTTCACAAAAATCCTACCCAACTCTTGGATCACCAACTATGAGAAACAATACCAGCCACAGGTTACAGTCCAATCAATAGAACTGACATTCCAACCTAGTAGGATGGATCAGTCATGATCACTTTCAATAAGAAAGAAGCCACAACCCTAGCTGCTTCACAATTCAGCTCATGATGTCCTCAATTATCCCATTAAAAGCAAAAATTAAGTCCTTTTGATAAAAAGGCAATCCTAATTATGCCTTCAAATCACCCATGGCACATTGTTATTGGGATACTTGCAATTACTAAGAATACGAAAATGCAAAAGATGAGGAGGCAAATTCTACACCAAAGAAAAGAAGTTCAAGTTGGAGGCTCAAAAAGAAATTATTAGAAGGCCATAAGGGAGTTGGTTTGTTAGGCCAACCATTAAGAAAATTTGACTATATAGTCAAATATTCTCTACCACCTCAACCAGAAGGGCCAATCATACCAACTGGATGGGATGATATGCCTCCACAACCTTTTGATTCTACTCCACCTCAACCATCGCATGCAATTCTTCCATGCTACAAGAAAGCTGAAAGATGGGCTACAAAGAACGGAGGAACTAGATACAACTACAATGCAGTAGTAACTCCCTCGGATATGTATGATGTCTCCAACAAATTATGATAAAGAGGTTCCTCCCTTGAGAATCTTTAATGATCCAAAAGAAATGACATTACACCAACCAAAAATCCAAAATCTAAATGTCCAAGAAGCAGATGGTTCCACAAAAAAGATTTCTCCAACAGAGACGGTCCTAAATTGGCAAACGGAAAATATGGTGGCACTAAACAAAGTCCTATTGAAGATTGATCAAAAGCTAACCCAAATGGATGACATGGTCAGCAAAATAAATCGGGGGTCCTAACATCACAGTTTGCAATTACCAAGCTATTCTTAAAAATCCAAGAAACGCATGAAGAATTAATGTCCTTATTAAGGACAAAGATAGTACTAAGCCAGATTTTTACAGAAAAGCAATCAGAAATGAGGAATCTAAAAAAACAATATGCCTCATTATAAGCACAACTCTAGCATTCGTTTCTCTCTTTTCTTGAACTAACCCCATGGAAGTTCTCTACCTTGCCAAAAGAGTCCCAACCTTTACCACTTTGTACCGTACAACGACAAGACCAAATCCTTCGTCTAAGAAAACTCTTAGAAGAAGAAGACCAAAATAGGAAGAAAAAAGGAAAATAGAAGGAGGAAGAACCATCAAAACCTACCAAATCAGCAACAAAAGACCACGTTACGGTTCAAAAAGCTCCTAATCCTATCTCTTCTCTCATCCATCAACATTGTCTTAAAACACTTCCACAAATCCATATTCAAGAAAAGTGTTGATTCACCATACGACAATTCTGAGAGCTCTCTAGATAGAGAAACAGATGGTCTAATGATGGCTCCTCAAAAGAAGAAATTCCAAATTTTCTCCTGGCCCAAGACCTAGAGACATCAACGGCACAACAATAGACAGAACCAATTGTTAAAGAAGAGGAAGAGGCATCTACATTTGACAAAAGACAACACTACCCAATAAGCTTCTCGAGCAGCAAATTCCACACATTTATGCTAGATGATATTCCACTTTCAAATTGGCAAGATAGAATTCAAGAATTCAAGGCTTGGATCCTTCTTGAACCTCAAAAACTAGGAGTACAAAGTGCAAAGGTACTTCTCCAATTTGCACCCAGACTAACAGGTATTTTGCAAGATTAGTGGCAGAGTCTTGGGGAGTATAGACAACTCTAGTTTCTCCAGATAATTAATGTCAAGGAAGCTGTTTCCCTTATATATATTGAATTTTGTGGACAAGAAGCTCAGGTCATTGAACAACTTCGGCAAGAATTTTTCCAGACGAAGTGTTGTTCAATGGACAAGAAACATTTAGAAAAACACTTCCAAAACATGTCGAAATGCTTCTACGTAATAGAAGGAGTGGATGATCCCAACCTAAAGCAGGCCTTTTCATCCTCCATACTAGAACCATTTGGAGAACAAACTTTCAAACTTCTCTCCTCAAGTAGGAGGACACTGCAAAACATTGTCTTGGGTGAATTATTCCAATTAGTGTTAAGAGTACTAGATAAAATGTGCTCTCAAAATAAGTTCTTACAGGAGTACATGAAGCAAACTAGAAATTTGGATAAGGTGTGTAGTAAAAAAGAACTACTAACCAAATGTTCATCACACTTGGGATGTTCTGTCCTTCTAAATACAAAAGAAAGAAAGAGAAGTCGCCATCATACTCCAAGAAAAACAAGAAATTTAATAAGAAGAAAGGCCCATAGAAATTTCATAGAAAAAATAAGAGATTCTCGAGCAAGTCTAAACGACGCTTTAAATGTGGAAAAATAGGCCACTATATGAAGCAATGTCCTAGGCCACTATATGAAGCAATGTCCAAAGGCAAGACGGCTCAAATGATCTCCCATATATAAGAAGTTACTAGAGTCTCGTTATTTGACAATGATGTTGAATCCATATTCTCCTTGGATGATGAGCTTAAGGAAGAAACAATATGAGCTCTTTAGCCTCCCTCTGAAGAATCAAGCTTAGAAGAAAGTTAGGATTTCTACAACATAATAGCAATCAATTCCATTCTCCTAGTACCGACTAGAAGAATACAAATCATTTCTTCAAAATATGCAACACCAATTAAGGTTGCGGTATTCTTTGATATGGGAGCATCTTATACAATCATGAATTCTGATATCCTTTCAGCTCAATATTGGAAGAAAAAGCAACAATGCTTCCATACAACAAATGATGGCATTTTCCGCACAGAGTAAATTAGTAAGCCTGTCAAGCTACAATTCTTTCTAGGATGTATAGTGGTCCACAAAGTTATAGGGTCAAAGCTTCCAAGAAAAGATCTGATTATAGGATTTGATTTGTACACAAAGAAAAAAGAATTGAGAATCCTTCCAGGAGGCCTGGTATACAAACATCACTTTGCAACATGGGAACCAGTCTCAAATTATTTTAGCATATCCATTGATCCACTCCAGTAGGTTAAGCGAAAGCTTATTGAAGGATCTTGTGTAACTTCACATTCTGACTTCTTAAAAAATTGTGACCATCTTTTTGCAT
Organism: Artocarpus hirsutus; assembly: GCA_946598075.1. Classification (NCBI taxonomy): domain Eukaryota; kingdom Viridiplantae; phylum Streptophyta; class Magnoliopsida; order Rosales; family Moraceae; genus Artocarpus; species Artocarpus hirsutus. The sequence continues at coordinate 25,806 of CAMOHE010050110.1, forward strand.
ATGCAAATCAAATGAAAGTCTTCTCTTGGTTTGCCCCATTAGAAAGATGGGTTGAAATATTGAATGACAAAAATATGTGGAAACAAAAGGACTGCATTCCTCTTCCCTTGTGGGCCAGAAGACAATATCGCACATCATCTGAAGTGCTATTCCATCCTACTAGTGAGACTAAACTGTGTAGTGATAGAAGAAAAAAGGATAGCCATGACTCCATCAATTGAAATCTATGGATCTAGTGAAGACCCGATCTAGCCACTTAGAAATCCAACATACAGAATACTTCAGAAGCTCCTATTTGTCAAAAATCAAACTATCCTAGGCTAGATTTGGCTAGCACCTGAAGATGATGCTCCATGGGAAGAGTACCCTCTAGACTATACTAAATTGCTCCACTATGATGTTGCATGCTACAATCAAACAGACCCAGACCTAGGCCCATGCACAACAATCCCAAAATGTCCATGTCCAAAAGATCCAGTACAGACATACGATGATCAGTAAGCATCCACACAACCAAGCGTAAGTTATGCTGATCGTGCTTTCCAAGATTCTCAAGACCCATTCCTTTTCTCAAATTTGTCCATAGTGGATGAACAAAAGGATCTTGATAGCTACATAGACCCTGATGATCCTATCAATTACTATGACAGTAGTGAAGAAGCATACATGAACCTTGGATGGGACCATGAACCTATTAATGGATGGTGATTCAATACCTTCAGCATTGTTCTCTAGCATGCGTGATACTACTTTAATGATTGTCCTATGTGTTATCTTTACTTTAAGAAAAGGTGTGCCCGTGACTACTTTAGTCACATGCTTGTCCTGTGTGTTTGTGTTATCTTTACTTTAAGAAAATGTGTGCCCGTGACTACTTTAATCACTTGCTGTCTTGTAAACGTAGTTTGTTGTGTTTTAAAGGAGATTTCTTCCCTTTCTATATAAGGGAGTTCTCCTTGCCATTATAAGATATCTTGAATCGAAGAACCGAAATAAGCTTCCAGTTT
>CAMOHE010050111.1:0-22436 GCA_946598075.1 Artocarpus hirsutus
TCTGGCCCCTCAGGGATTTCTTTCGCATCCCTCGGGTTTGAACCTCAAACCTCCCTTAAAAGGTTCTTATTTCCATCTTGAGTACCAATTAAGCTACTAGCTTAATTGGTACTCAAGATGGAAATAAAAACCTCTTAAGGGAGGTTTGAGGTTCGAACCTGAGGGACGCGAAAGAAATCCCTAAGGGGCCAGAGGGCCCCAGAGGGGACAGTACGGATGAGTGGGCGGCACGGGGATGGTCTACCAATAAGAGCCACAAGTCCGGGGGCCCCGCAAGGTGGGTCCTATAAAGGCCTGAGGGAGTACGCTTGGGCCGGACGCCACAGAAGACGTGGTTCATCAAGTCCATGAAAGCTGCTAGTGTATTAGTCAACCCGAAAGGCATAACGAGGAGTTCAAAGTGACCATAGCGAGTTTGAAAAGCTGTCTTTGGAATATCCTTTTCCTTTATCTCTAGTTGGTGATATCTAGATCATAAGTCAATCTTTGAGATGTATCGAGATCCTCCCAACTGATCAAATAACTCATCAATTCAAAGTAGAGGATTCTTGTTCTTGATAGTCAGTTGATTGAGCTAGTGATAACGACACAAAGCCTCAACGATCCATTGTGTTTCTTCAAGAATAATATTGGAGCTCCCTAAGGCAACATACTTGGTCAAATAAACCCTTTTTTCAATACTTCGTGCAACTGCTTCCTTAATTCTACCTTCTCAGTAGGTGCTCTTTGGTATAGGGCAATAGAAATAGGCATTGCTCCTAAAATTAGGTTGATGACAAACTCAATTTCTCTATCAAGCGGAAGTCCAAGCAATTCATCTGGAAAGATATCTGAAAATTCATCCACCACAGGAATGTGAAAAGATGAATCATTCCTCTTTGGTTATCCCTTTGAAGCAAAGATTGTCCCAAGATTAGTGATATTTATTCCTCCTCCAATCCAAGCCTTTAGCACAGGGACTGGAGTTACTATCCTTGTCTTCGCCTGAAATTAGATGACTTGTTCATTCTTGGTGAACAAAGAGACATGTTTCCAATGACAATCGACTAAAATTTAGTTAGCCAGTCCATTCCTAGGTTACATCAAACTCTATCATAGTTATTACATATAGGTCTATTGATAGTTTATGTTCCTCTATAACAATACACACTAATTTAGAAATTATGGAAACTTCAACTATCCCACCCATTGGTGTACTAAGGGTTAGTGGTGAGCTATATGTTTCTTTTTTTAGTTGTAATGTAGAAGCAAATAGCATTGATATGAATGAATGTGAAGCGCCGATGTCAAACAATACATGAGCCCAAGAATGAGACACATGGATCATACCATCTACGACGGAGTGGTCAACCTACTTTGCTTGTTCAGTTGCAATCGTAACAGCGTAAGCCTAAGCCGATACTTTTCCTTTAACATTTTCCCTCGATTCCCTTAGCTACTACTAGCATTATTATTATTCCTTCGAGGAAAATATGGCCTTCGATTCATTGAACCCTATGGAGTCAGGTGAAATTTCTAGTTGGGATAGAAACTGGAACCTTGTGGCCGTGGTTGATAGTTGTATTGGGGCTGGAATCCTTGTGGTTAAGAAACTAAAAACTTAGGAAGCCGATGAGTTTTGCTAGGATACTCCTCAATTTTGACTGCTACCTATACAATAGAGCCAGAATGACTTTCTTGTGGTCTTCAAGCAAAAGTTAATGGTGCAGGACGGTTAAGGCAATTTCTTCTCAGATGTCTCACTTGTCCACAGTTATGATAAGCGTACGGCTGGAAACGACAGATGCTAGAAGATCCACCACCAATAGTCATTCCACTATGCTAGGTGACCTGCCCTTGTGACTTCTCCTTCTTGCCTATCTTTTTTAGACGCCCACCAGAACCCTTGTACTCTCCATAAGAGTTGTTCAGTTCTGTCTCTGCCTACTAGGCCATAGCTTATAGTTCAAGAAAATTTGTTGATGTGACAGTAGCTATCATTTGTTTGATATTTAGTCTTAGATTATTTCTAAATTTCTCGCACCTCGCCTATGGATCCGATACAACTCCATGATTGCAGCGAGATAATTCTATAAATTGAACATAATATTTTGCTATTGTCATATCTCCTTGTACCAAGTTTTCAAATTCTTGCATCATCACTTGCCTATGGCTTTGGAGAATATAAGTGTTGCAAAATATGGTCTCAACTACTCCCACGTGAGGTTTGACACATCATAGTCATCTTTCCATAGATCCCACCATTCTTGGACTTTACCCTTCAATATATATGTTGAAAAGCTAACCCAAAATTCTTGTGGAGTTCTTAAGGTATCTAACTTCTTTTTGACCGCCTTAAGCCATTGTTCCGCCATGATAGGATTAGGTTTTCTACTAAATGTAGGGGGTTTCTGCTGCATAAACTCCTTTAACAAAGTTAAATATCATTGCTCAATCTCACGAGCCTCTGCAGGTCTTTGCACATTTTGCAAGACTTGAAGTATTTGTCCCAAATGATTTACTACCAATGTAGCTGGTGGGGGTTGTGTTGCCTGTCGTGGTTGTTCATCTCCTTAAGCTTGTTCCATTTGCTTAGGTTGCTCCATTTCTTGAGCATGTTCAGTTGGCTGTGATTGCTCATATGATTGTACATGAAGTCTTGGTGGCATAGTTTTCCACGAATTGCATAAATTTAACCAAGATTAGTAACCAATGATGATGACATTAACACTTAACTTTAAAAACCATTTCAAAAGATTGATTTTTAAAGTAGTGCTACACCCCCTAGGTTAACCGAACTTAGGCCCTGATATCAAAAATTCTATAACGCCCCTATGTGGGGGTTAGCAATATTGAATAAATAAGAATTAACTTAAACTCAATATCATTAAAAACAACAAAACAATGCCCATGGATCTTTGAAAATAAAAAGAAAATAAAAAAAAAACTTTAAATACAATCACAGTTTAAGTGTAGCACTAAATATTTAAATACAGTCATATCACCATAGTTCAGTTCCCAATAACATATATAACTTAACACATCCACCAAAAAGTACTATAAATCCTACATGATTCAGATGAGTTATAATAAATTATGGTTCTTCCAATAAGAGACCAACAGTGTTGTCATTTATTCCTCGTCAGACAAGTTGCACTGAGTTCCACCAGAGATATGTAAATATGATAGTGATGAGCATCAATATGCTCATAGGGAAAACCATTACTCACCTTCAGGTTTTATTCATTACCACATTAAAGCTGCATGGTTAGTTAGTCTACATCATTATCCATGTTATGAGATTTATTATGATCACATTTCATATATACCATAGTTATTTATTATTGAGTTTCATGTATATACATGTATACAAATCTTACAATTTAGCATTATTTCTATGTATCCACATTCAATAGAGTATCACTCAACTCATCGAAACCCAAATGGGCGCCCTTGACCACCCTCCAATCATTCCAAGGGTGTTCCGGTGAAGGGACATCAAGCCCCGAGTCCTCACCAAGTCAATTTCTGTACAGTGTGTTTTGAGATTTTTGACCCAAGGGAGTGCCATCACAGTTCCTTACTTTACCTTTTAGGGTATTCGTGCCTAAGAATGTAACTGTCACTTCATATCTTACCATTCCTTTATAATTCATCATCATATATATAAAGTTAATTTGCCTAACAATGCTTCTCAGTTTACAATAACATATGTCAAAATCAATATATATCTTGCTATACAATTAAAAGATGAGTTTCACTTCATTGTGTTACGATTATAATCGTACATATTAAAAATATCATATACATATCTTGCAACGTAAAGCAACCAAATTTTAATTTATCAAAACCTCACAAAAGATGAGTAATAGAGTCCCTACCTCTTTACAAATATCCAGTTATAATTTTCAACTTATACAATTCACCACGTAAGCTCCAAGTACGCCGTTATGCTAAAATGTATAAAATAACCATACTTTAACTTAAATCTTAATTTTTAATTATGTCAATTTATCATTTATTTTTATTAGTGTGCCATAATCATTAATATACTTAAAATATGAATATCAATTTTTTCAACTTAATTTTAGTAAATTATAAAGTAACAATAAAATAAAAATATGTAAATTTTATTTTAGTACAAAATATGTTAAAATAAGTTTTTAAAATAAAAAATATGATTTAAAATATTTAGAAATAAAATAATTAGAAAATTAGATATTCATTAAAATAAAATTATTTGAAATTGCAAACTTTGTAGAAAACTATTTATTATTTCTGAAACATAAGTTATCAAATAACTAGCCTTGTCCTAGTGGTTTGAACTCCCCTTTATTTCTTCCTAATGTTAGGGGTTTTGGAAAAACAACATGTCATTTTAAAGATAACAACATGTAGTTTTTAAGAAAATAACATATAGTTTTTGTGAAAAACGATATGTAGTTTTTGGAAAACCGACATGTAGCTTTGTAAAAATGACATGTCGTTTTTCACCTGGAAATCTTTCATAGAGAACCTTAAATTTGTTTTCTAAGCCTTTTAATCAAATTCTTAGTTTCCTAATAGCTTTTTAAACATAAAAACTACATATAAATAATATATAATCATCTCTAAACATCAAAAACATATTTCTCACAATTTTCATGTCAAAATACAACTTAAAATTAAAGTTAAAATTTTAAAAATCTAATCTCAAAACTTAGTTCAAAAGTATTATTTGATCTTGAATATTCCTGAGTTTCCTTGATCTATGATTTGCTAGATCAAGTTTATGTGATTTTTGTTGAAAAATAGGTGGAATTTGAGGTTTGGTCTCTTGGTTTCTCTTAGTATGGTGGCTGTTGTACGAGGAGAAATGAACTAGAGAAGAAGATGAAGAAAGGAAGAAGAAGAAAAAGAAGAAGGAAGTGAAGAGGAAGATAGAGAAAGGAGGGATTAAAAAGAGAAAAAGAAGAAAAATAAAGAAAAGAAATTAATTGATATCCCATTGATTATGGGATATTGTCTACGTGTTGGTGAAAAACAAAAAGAGGAAGGTGGAAAAGGGTTTTCACAGGAAGAGTTTGAAAGAAAATGCCAAAATGATGTTTTTGTAATTAACTAATGATTCCAAGGGCATTTTAGTAAACATACTAAATAGGAGTAGGAAAAATTTTAGAAAATTAAGAATAGGTAGAATAAATAATATGGAACAAGTTTTGATGCAAATCAAAAGTTTACAAAATTTAAATTGGTGCACTAGTAATTAATTTATACACAATTATGCATGTTGAAATAATGGATGTTACACTGAGTTAAGAGGATGAAACTATTTGGACGCTGCTTCAATGTCACAAAAATAGAATTCGGGCTCCATGACCTTATCTCATAGCAATTCTTACAAGTTACACACCTACCTTAGTAGCAACCATGTTAAAAGAAAAGCATGATTTACCTTTTGTCATTAACTAAGGTCCTTTTGGTATCATTTTTGTTTTTTTAAAGAAAAAAATATTTTCTATTGTTTTTTTTTTCTTTTTTTAAACCAAAACATGTTTGGTAACTCCTATTTATTTTCTATTTAAAAAATAAAAAAAAACAAAAGCATGTTTGACAGCGAATTTTATTACATTTTTAAATAAAAACGACAATATAGTTTCTTTAAACTCGACTTATCGAAACTATGAGACATGATAAAATTGACAGGCCGACTAAACAGGTTCGAGGCTAGGACTGCGAGTTGGACACACCGTCAAGGTTAGGTCGGTCGAGGTCAAGATAAACTCGCCATCGGGGTCGGGCCGACAAACCGGACTCATTGTTGGGGCCAAGACTACAAGCCAAACTCGACGGGCCTCATGATAAGTGTTAATATGTGTTTCTGGAAGATACAAGCTGATCTTCCACGCCGACAAAAGATTTTGCTGGAACTGTGTGGCGTGTCGGTGTGTCTTTGTTGTCAACTTTTGATGGGCGGCATATGATTAGACAACCACCTGTGGTGAAGATTTGATATAATTGGACAGCGTCGCATCCCTCAACTTTGAAGGTCAAAACCTTTCTCTCTCTTCCAAAATTATTGATAGAAAAAAAAAAACCCTTCCTCCTTCACGATCTCCTTGAGCTCTTCCTATGGCATTGTTCTGATCTCGACATTGAGATCTTGGGTGCTAACTATGGTTTGCTAGATTACGCCATAGAGGGCGTTCCAAAAATCTACAGCCGTCACAGTCGTCGGTTAGGCGAAGATAGGAGAAGAAAAACACAAGATAGGACAGATTCATATGATGTAATTAACATAAATTTTGCATTTAGTTAAAAATTTTGTTTAAAATTTTTTTGAAAACATAGATTTTTTGTTTTCAGAATTTTAAAAAATTTTAGAACATTTAAAAAAAAATAAACGAATCACTGAACACGTTTTTTCATCTTGTTTTCCCTTTTCATTTAAAAAAAGAAGAAGCATGCTTAAAAAAATGATACCAAATAGAACCTAAGTCTTCGTAAATTTAAAATTATTTTTTTAAAAAAAATGCTAAGGACACCAATTGTAATCCCAAGTTATGTACTAACTCTTAAGTTGTCATGTTTTTATTGGTAGGTGTTTAAAAGATTGTCATATTAATAGGTTATATTTTCCATGAATTAATGATAATCAAAAGTTAGGACTAGAGCTAATGTCGCTAGCAGTACTTTATTTTAAACACTTTACTCAAACTTTAACTTAATTTTAAACTTAGACTTATTCCTAAAGTTAATATAAATTTATACTTAGTCTTAAGCTTTAGATTTGATAAATGACCTATTTTTGGCCATCATTTTAAATAATAGGAAGAACATTTCAAAAATAAAAAAAATTACCGACCGAAAATTAGAGAAATGGCCTTCTTTATAGTAGTATACCATTGATTAACATCAACATATCACTAATAAATTGGTTAGAAGTGTGTTAAATGCAAACTCTATTTTAGACTATTTCTCCTATATTAATTTATACATTTGACATGTGTCATATCAATGTTTACAAATAAATCCACTTAATAACAAGCCACTTTTTTTAAAAAAAAATTATTTACAAGAGTGTCATCCTACTTCTTTAACAACCTTTATGCGCCTATATGCCCCTGTATATTCTTCACTCTGTATTTACAAAAGTTGGAGCACTAATTTCATATCTTATTTGAGACTCTTTTTTATATGCTACTTTGTTCTTTTCACACGTCTCATCTCAAGCTTAAGAAACAAATTCACTTGGTTATAAGTCATTTGTTTCAAATTTATTTACAAGAGGGCCATTCATTCTCTTTCAAACTTATTTTGCTTCACTTTTAATTTACCGAAAAGTCATTTCTATTGGCTCCAAAGTGGAGCCAGACTTTACACATTCGAAAAGAGAGAAGGGAAAAAATCCAAAAGAGGGAGGGAAAGCCTTGCATGCTTTAGTAGAGAGAGAGAAAAAAATTGTGCTCCGATTACAAGAAAATGACTTGTATAAAAAAAAAATGCAAGAAGACGAAGATCCAAAGATACATTATTTTGCTCGGTGGATTGAAGTAGGACCAAACATTGCTCTTTTTTTTTTACGTACACACACACAGACAGAGACAAGTCTCATATGCGGCAGCCAGACACAAGACCTACCTATCCAACTGCTTTTTGGCGTAAGGTATACAGGTGGACGGAGCCAGGTGTCATGTAATGGGGCAATGGCGTTGGAGTGCTGTATTAGTTGAATGACATTTGTGAAGCAATGAGGGAACTTATCAGTGGATGGCAAACTCTTTTTATAACGGATATATTATCATATTGATTTGAAGGCTTTTATGGTAATTTCGCAGGCCAGAAAAATAGGTAGATAACCTTCCAAAAGAAAATGTACAAGCAATTGGTCCAACGAAACGTTAAAGTAAAGCACTTCATCGTGTACACTTCTTTTCATCAAGATGTAACCATACGATTGAAGAGATGTAAATGACGAGAAAATAGAAAATAGTAGGGTAGTTGGATTAAACCATGAACGACTTGGTATGGAATCGTTTTACTTGTGTAGATTACTGATGATTCAAATGTAACATTTGTGCTTAAGGTGGTACATTGTAGACTTATAATCTACAATTAAACTAAATCAAATTAGTATTGAATTTATTAGTAAATTGAGATGATTTGGGCTCTTAATCACCATAATTAGATCTTAAATGTGCTTTAGAAGTCGAAAAACAACTAAGAAAACCATTAGTAAACAATTGTAATCAATAAATATGATTGATAAAATTAAATGAACACTAAATAAATCATCACACTAATATTTATAATGGTTCACTCAATTTGAGATACTATTGAGAATCTCTTCACTATATATGAAATCTGGTACAAGTTACAATAATTTCTGTGAATTTTAGGAATTATGGAAAAGGGCCAACATTTTTGTGTGTGAGTATGTATGTGCACAAGGAAGTGTAAGTGAAGATATGTAACCCCTTCAAATGAGGTCCTAAGCCAATTTATAGAGGCCAGACCTAGCATGCTTCAGTTCCCATGCAAAGAGTAGCAGACCTAAGTAGTTAAAAGAAAAATAGGACACATGCCATGTGATCATTGGCCCCACGTTCCTGCCCACTCTGGCTCTAGTAATCGTTCAACTTATACGTTGTAACTTCCTTTCAACGATTATCAGATTTGGTCTAACGATTCTTCTAATAAATCGGCGACATCGGCCATAATGACCACAAAATTGGGCATATTACAACATGACTAGGACAAGATGGTTCCAAATTCTCTGTCCACTAGATCGATCACTTCGAGTAAGTACGATCGGGTTCGTTTAGCTCAATGCAGAATTTAGGCCGCATGTGCACTTAGCCTCGTCGTTAAGCCTTTGATTTGGGCTTTTCCAAATCGATCCCCGACATATATACAATCTGTGGATGGTCTGAATAAGTTAAAAAAATTTTTTTGAATGATTTATCATTGTAAGGAAAGTAGTTTGTTACGCATCGTAGTATTGATTTAGTGTATGCCTCTCACTTACATTAGTGTTTTTCGTGCGAATTTGTTCTTAGCTCGATCATGAATTGCAGCAAATTGGATAAAGGATTTTATTAAGGAACTGAATTATTTATGTAGATAGGTTGTGATCCTTCTAGAGCTATGAAGGAGAAATAAGAAAGTAACAATGTCCCTGTAGCTCGGAATTTGTTTATCTTGTGTTACATTATCATTGGTAGTAATTTAAATTAAGTAGCAATGGTGTGTAAATTACATTGTACAAATCGTTTAACATGGAATTGACTTGGTTTACATGCAGTTTGGTGGTCTGAGCCAAGTTAAGAATACAAACATTGGTGGCATTAGGGATATAAAATGTCTTTTGTTTTATTTTGTTTTTGTTTTTTGTTTTGTTTTTGTTTTTGTTTTTTTTTTTGTTTTTGTTTTTTGTTTTTGTTTATCCTTAAAAGTATTCATGGAAGCTTTAGTCTCATTGGAATGGGATATAAGGTGGATTATTTGTGTCCATTTAAGATGTATAACAACATTAACTCTAACTTGTCACACCCCGGAGTACGAGAGATGACGTGGTAAATTAATTAAGTTAATTAAGAGGGAATTTTGATAAAAATCAGGTTTTTGGAATTAAATTTATAAATAAAAATGTAATAATTTTAAAATCGTTTATTTAAAGCAAACAGTTATAATATTCAAACAAATAAAAAGAACAAATAAAACAATTTGATATGAGGTGAAGTAAGTATAGGTCCCACTGGCCCACATATTGTGCACACACATAGTAATTGACAATATTATAATACAACCACGGTCCAAAGAAAAGAGTGTTAAGAATTTACATGCCTTGAATTTCTATGATACAACCTACCAAAATCCTCTAGTGGTCGCAATTCCGATCAACGGACTCTTCTTTGATCCTAAGCTAATATCCACCTATGGGGTAAGATTTTAAAACAAGTAAAATGTAAGCGAAAGGCTCAGTAGGACTATATTTTAAAAATAAACAGATAAATAGTTTAATAGAACATTTCTTAATAAATAAAATAAAATTAAATAAGTACTTTCGTTTATTAAAAGTATATTGAAAACGGTTCATCAAGAGTACCTGTTTATTAATTCAGGCAAACCATGATATTCACCACCGAAGTTGCCCAGCTGGGTTTCGGGACCTGCCCCCAAGTTGGTTCATTACATGACCCGATCTCTGATGTGGCATCATGCCCGTATATCTTTTTATAATTAAAATCTCTATTTAACAAATATAATCATTAACATTTATTAGGAGGTTTATTACGAAAACACCTCAACCTACTGTTTAAGAAAACAGTTAACAAGAAATCCTTTTTCAACCAATCATTAAAAAATATTTTATTAAAAATCACTTTGAGGCCAAAACATTTAAAATTGGCTACCAAAGAAGGGGTAGAAGTCCTACCTCAATACTCGTGCTGGTGTCCCACACCGTAATCCCGGTCCGCTATACATTAGCTTCGAGGATCCACGCACAATCTTGAATGAAACTAGGTCTATTAATATCTAACCCAAGATATCCTAAGTTATTGAATCATTTCGTGGTATCCTAGTGTACCACTTAGGTTTATAAAATCATTTTATAAAGTTGTAATCTCAATCAGGGTTCAAAATAGTGAAAACGGGTGAAAATCACAAAAATTGCACCATGCCTGGTTGGCCTGCCAGTCGCCCTGGTTTGGCCGACTGAACTGCACAGTTCGGCCTGCCGGAAAACCAAGTCCGGTCGGCCGAACATTTCCAAGTTTGGCTTGCCGATCGGATGAATCCGGCCTGCCGAACGCATGAATCCGGCCTGCCGAACTCAAACTTCGGCCTACGGATCTAGGAAATCCTAGAAATTTTCACGTACGGGTCTCGGTTTCCTCGAGCCCAAATCTTAAATTTCAACCTGTTTTCTCAATTCTTAGGCATGGGTAATCATCATAAACAATAGAAAAGCATAATAGATTACTTTTTAATGGATTAAAACAAGTTTTAAACAAGATTTTTGAAAAAAACCCAAAAATTAGAAAAATTGGAGAAAAATGAAAAATCTTGATTCAAATCCGTTTTTGATTAAAAAAAGTTTATATTCAAGTTAATCTAAGTTCATCTAACCTAGATTGAAAGATTTCTAAGCTTAGAAACGCTTAGTTTTCAAAATGCAGGAAAATTTAAAAAATTTAAAAAAGTTTAGAAATTTAGAAACTAACCTTGAATCGAGTTTGTGGTTGCTCAGTCGCGTTCCCGAGCCTTCAATCCACAATCCCGAAGCTTGAAATTAATTTTTTGTTCAAAATTTTAGAGAGAGAATGAGAGAGAGAGAGAGGAGAGAGAGATGAGCGAGTGAGAGTGTGGAAGAGTGAGAGAGAGTGAGATTTATAAAGAGAAGGGAAGTAGTTTTCAATACCACGTCCTGCACGTGGTTTTCCAAAGTAGGACGTGTTAGTCATTTGATAAATTATTTTGTTTCAAAATTTAAAATAACAATTAAAAATAAATTAAGAGTAGTTAAAAACTATTAAAATAATCAAAAGTATTATAAGTTTAAAAATTTCACATAATGATCAAATTAAGCTTAAAATATTTATTATGGCACACTATTTCACCATTCTACACATTAATAATATTTAATTAACTTCAAGGTGTTACATAACTTTGTAGCAATCTTTTCAGTGATAAGTTGTAGTTAAGTCGGAGGGATGTTTTCTTTTGGTTGTTCTTCTCCACACCCGCCTGCGTCAGCTATAGACAACGCCATCCGTTAAGCAATCTGTACATCGTTTTCTTCAATGGAGTTAGCGGCACCCCCTGCTTGTTTGCCATGTAAGTCTACTTGACTCAAAGGTTTCTTTAATCCGATTGTCACACCAAATGAAAGGCCGCCACACACATGGCCACTCAAATGGAAGTTTTCGCTGAGAATTTGTCCTTCGCCCTTTGTAATCAACTCTCACCGTTGACTTTTGAGCGCCCGTTTTGTATCTTTCCCTTAGCCTTCGCTTATAAATAAGCTGCTCAACCACATTTATTAATTATCCAGAATTTTAATAGGCTATGTCTTAAAGGATTTTCTATGACTAGTATTTTGTGTGTTTAATTTCTGCAATTAATTAAGATAATGTTTGTTTTATATTTGATTTTGTTGTGTTTGTTTATGTTTGCTTAATTTCATTGTGCTGAGGTGAAAAGTTGAAACTCTTGATATATTAATATGGCTAAGTTTAACTCTCTAATTGAACTTGATGTTTACCCTTTTATAATTAAAATTGGCTTAAGCGATAATATTTGTTGTAATAATTTTTCTCGTAAAATGAGGATTTTTTTAATATATTATAGATATAAATTGACACGAATAATGCTTTGAAAACTTTAATTAGTTGACAAAAAATAGTACAATAAATGCTTAGGAGTTGTTAACAAGTTAAAATAAATTTAAATACATCAGTTACATCGTCAAACATGAATTGACACAGTAAATGCTTGAGAAATCATCTTGATTTATTGTAGACAGGGAATAACATATGTATTCTTAGACCCAATTAAAAATGCTGGCCCTTGAATCATATGGTAGACCTTAATTGTTTTATCATCCAACTGGGCCACTTGGTGCGTGGACTTTGATTGAGTAATAAAGGATGGTATCATAGACCTTATTTCTATAATTTATTTTTTTTTATTAATTTTGTGAATTTTTATTTTTATTTTTTAATTACTTAGAAATTTGTTACTTTAATCAGACTTCCCTATAGATTTGACTGCCCAAACTTTATTACTTTTGACAACTTACACTTGGGTAAGTATGCCATTTTAGGTCCAGCATATAGTTAAGTCAAAGGGGGATTTCCCTTTGATCACAGGTGAGTGGACTAAATTACATGCCATTTCATGCGTACTGAAACAATATTTAAATAATACCTTTTTTAAGTACAACGAATATAGTCATAATTGAGGGATTATAGCACTAAGTACAAGGGACTGCGTGCCACCCTAAATCGGTATGATCATCCTCCAATGCGCATGCAATAAGAAAAATGGTTAGTAAATATTAAAGTATTCCATGAGCTGCACGGTACCAAAAAAAAAAAAAAAGATATACATTCAAACTAATGGTCGGTATCATGCAAGTAAAATATATTGAAGTATGTCCAGTTAGACAATATAGAGAGCAAAAGTCGTTGGCTGTAAACAGGGGGTAAAGTTCACGTTCCGGCACAATAATGCTGCAATCGAAAAAGTCATTTTCGCATTTGCTTTTACGTGCAAGTGAGGTGGCAAAACTATATGATATCTAAAATCACATAAATAATCAAAGAGTTTTCATTACATTTATAAAGCATCTAAGCATCATACATGCAAATATACAAAGAAATAAATAATCCATTTATTAAGTACAAAAAAAATCTTCAAAGATTACATCTATGGGCACCAACTCTAATAATTTCCCACTTCCCCTAAAGCAGAAAAGAAAAATCCTTTAATCCTAAACCCTCGAGATGACTCTCAAACTCTTAGCCAGAATGTCTTTGTGAAATGGTCTGCTTGGTTATTTGCTAATGCAGTCTTTAGAACAACCGCATCACCTTGACCTACAATATCTGACCAAATAGTACTTCTTGTCTATGTGTTTACCTCTTTTATGGCCTCTACCTTCTTTTGAATTTGCTACTGCTCTGTTGTTGTCACAGTATAGCTTAATTAGCTTATCCATATCAAAAACAACTTCCACCTTTATCAAGAACTTATAAGGTCAAATTGTTTCCTTAGATGCTTCATAAGCGACTACATATTCACCCTTGATGAATACGTAAAAGTGCTTGTTTAATGATGCTAAATATCATCATTTTACACTTTTATCATCATTAATCCACTAGTTACAATATCTGTATGTAAACTGTTATTTTAAGTTAAATTAGCAAAAACCACCTAAATATGTATTTTCAACATTTTGTGTAATTCAAATTATTTAAGCTTTAAATAAATATTAATTTTTTGTAAACATTTTTTTTATAAAATAATTAATTTTAGCTTAAGTGTTTATATGTAGATTTTAAAGGCAGAGCAAAAAGAAGCAAAACGGTCAACATTCGGAGCTAAATACCATTTTTAGCCCACTTGGATGCCATGTGTCTTTATGTTATTGGGCCAAGTCAAAAAGGGTCCAATATGTCAGTAGTTGCAGCGCACGTCAGCCTACATTAACAGCTACTTTTTCTTCTCTTTAATATCTCCTCTCAACTCTTCTTGGCTGATTTATTTTTTTTATTTTTTTTTATTTTTATAGCTTTAAAAGGAAGAGCAACTAAGAACACTAGATGAAGCCAGAGCAAAGTCCGCAGAACATAGAACCTTTAGGGGTTTTTTTATAATACACTTGTACTAGAGGTTAGAGCAAAATCTCACTGGGATTCTTTTAGAGAATCACATTTACCATTAAGGGTGGTGGGCATGTGTTTGGGTCTAAAAGTATATGTCTGATATAACCTTAAGTATAAGGTTGTCTATGTAATAAATCTCGGTGAATCCGAGGTTGATTCCACTAGGAAAAGATATTGCAAAGGTCCAATATATCAATTCTATTATATTTAGTTGAAGAATTTGAGAATAAAAGTCAATTTTATTTACAATATTTATACATTTTTTAACATTTTCCATTCTTAGTTTTTTTTTTTTTTGTTTTTGAAATTTCAACAACAAGAAATATGACTTAAATTTGAATGGTAAATGGAATTTAATAAATGAAATTTAACTTAGGAGATGGAATTTTCACAATAAGTGCAATAAATTTTAAAGGTAATAACAATTTTAACAAACACTGAAGATTAAAGGTTTAATTATGTCAATTAATTTAAATATGTTTCAATTTTTCTAAACTTACTTATTAAAATGGTTTAAGTATGCAATATAACATCCTTTGTCTACAATAAATCAAGAGTTACCAAGCATTTACTGTGTCAATTTATGTCTATAGTACATCAAAAACTTATTTTTAACAAGTATGTATGTTTTCAAATTAACTTACTAAAATTACTAACAAAATTTATCATTAAGTATTTACCAAGCCATTTCATGTCTACGAATAATCAAAGTGTTCCTAAACATTATTCATGCCATCCAATCAAAGCGTTCCTAAGCATTATTCATGCCATTCGATATCTATGATAAATCAAAACTTGATTTTGCAAGAATTTTAGTTAAGTTAACATGAAAATTATAAGTTTTCTAAAAATGATTTTGACATTATAACAACTTAGAAAACTGAAAATATTTACCTTAATTTTGCCAAAATATTCCCCCTCTCTCCCTAGCAAAGTGGAATTTAGAAAGACATGATGAAAATAGAAACACACATATTTTTCATTAAGCATGACTATTTTACAACATAAAAACTAGAATTATTTTACAAAAATATAAAACTAAAATTTAGAAGAAAACTAACCTAAGAAGAGAGAAGAAGAGAATTTTCTATAGACTATAGAGAATGGTGTACATTAAATGAAGGGAGGGGGGGTATTTATAGTAGAAAAAAATCTACTATTTACAATATTTTTATATTTTTTATTTATTTTTAATTATTTTTATTATTTTGTTAAGATATTTTTATGTGAAAAATGATGTAGGATGCAATTTAAATGATGAAAATTTTTTTGGAATAATTTATAATTAACAACTCTATTTTTTTCTTCTTCTTTTTTTTTACGAGTTTTCAGTGTCAGGAAGAAGTGAATTGATCTGGATAATCTAATGTAACGTGGTGCAACTTACAGATGCACAACAGCCCTTGGATCGCTAACTTAGACTCGCTGACTGCATAGATTGAAAGTTAATTGAAAAAGTCAACGCACGACTTTGATTGATTTGTTGGCTGTAAAATCTGGTCTTCGTAAGCGGATCTAACATATGAGATTGAGATGCACACGTGGGGGCGAAATGCACATGATCAGTGAGGGCAGGGCACACGTGGACTGTTGGGATAAGCTGGGAATCTCGAATTTGACGGCTGATATTACACCACGTGTCCTTCTTATTTTTATTTTTTTTTATTTCTTAAGCATTTGATGTCTTTTTTTTACCCATTTTCATGCCATTTTTCTATGTTTTTCTTCCAAATTTCAAATCTAAAATAAAATAAACAAACCAACATTAATTACTTTACAAACATAATTTTCACAATAATTAAAAATATTTATTTTATAACAAAATAAGCAAAAAATACATAAAAATTTCTAAAGTTAATAAACCTTAACAGATATGCTATTTATGTCTTAGAATTATCTTTAGAAATTACTAGAAACATAATAAAACATATTTACAAATTCAAAACTTGTTTACAAACATTTTTAAGACTTAAAATAAAATTACACAACAATATTTTATGCTTTTGGTTATTTTTAAACTAATTAATTATAAAACACATAGAGATGATTTTGAAAATTACCAAAAACATAAAAACACACTAAAAACATATTTTTAAACATATTTACACATTAAGATACAAAAATACCTATTAACACACAAATGCTATTAATTAGAGGATTTAATGAGAAATAAAAGCATAAATAAATGATTGAAGCCTTAGAAAATGTTCACTTTTACAGTCTTATCACACCCCCAACCAGCATATTGCTTGCCCCTAACACATAAAGCAATATTATTTTGAAATGATTTATTGAATAATCTTACAATAAAAACCATTTAACTATAATTTGACTAATCTAACTAGATAGACTAACAAAACAAAAATTTTATTTAAACAATTTATATGTTGTTTAACAAAATGTATATAAGCCAAACTTAGTGTAGAAGGAGATAATGAATAATTATGAAGTTTCATCCAAAACTAAGAATAAAATGTTATGATATTTTGCTCCAAATCACTCCTACAGGTAGCAACACTCCAAATTTATTTATTTAGAATAATTAAAGAGTAGAAACATAAAATATAAATATTTACAAACTTTACAATTGTGTATAATGCAATGTTTGATTCCCTTAAGCTTTCTCCATAACCTATTTAATGAGCATTGGGTTAGTAATTCCTAGACCAGTTAGTCTAAGGTACTAGGTGTTGAAGCATCCCTTAGAACTTACTTATTCGAGTTAAAGAGGCCGCGAAACCAAACTTATCCAACTTTATTCATTAATTTACATAATTACACACTTTATTTATTTACTATTTTTATTTCTTTTTATTCTTTTATTCTTTTATTCTTTTTTTATTTTCTATTATTTTCTTTTTTTATTTTTTATTAATTAGTTAATTATTTTGAAAATATTGTTGCCTTTAATTGTTCATCTTCACAAAATAACAAAACTCAAATATTCATAGTTTTGACTTACCACCATAATTAAGCATTATAGTGTGTGTGTGAAAAGAATGGCTTACAAACACTTTGAAAGATAAACACATAAGAATGTTAAATAAAACTAAAGTTTTGAGAGTCTTTAAAATTAGATAATTCAAAAAATATAAAAATGATATTACATTAATATGAAATTCAGAAATCAAAACAAAATAATAACACATTAATCACTAAGAAACAAATATTTACAAAATATTTTTTTATTTTTTTCAAATTTTTGATTTTTTGATTTTTGGATTTTTCAATTTTTTTTATAGATATTAAATACATATGTAGACAAACTTATCAGAACAAAATATGTTACAAACATGATTAGGATACGTCTCAAGAATACTAAAGACTCCATAACTCAGCTATCCTAAACATGCATGCAAACAAAATATAAAACATAAGCATATATGAAAGATGAAATTTCTCGGACCAAATCGGGGTCCGTTTTAAGACTGACTCGTTCACTCAGCCATCATGACATTAAACAAGAATCTTCAGTTTTACAAACATTACACCTCTTTTTTTTCATTTTTTAATTTTTTTAATTTTTTTAATTTTTTTATACGCTTGATTTTAAAACAAGTCCCATTTTAGACACAAAAACAGACTCAAACTTGAAAAATTTTGGCATAAAATAAAAAATTTTGACACAAACTCTCTCCCTCCAACCTAATTTGAACATTGTCCCCAATGTTTATCAAGATTAATATGACGACCGTCCCTACATGGCCATCACTTAACTTAAACATGCCTATGAACTTTAACATACTTACAAATAAAGTACAAAAATTTTGGAATAAATTTTTTTTAAATGGATTCTCGCTATAGAATCTTTGACATGAAACCTTAAAGGAAGTAATAACTGTTTTTCCAAAACTTAATGACAAATGAATTCTTGTTTATAAAGAATTCTCACTATGTAACCTTAAAAGATATAAAAATCATTTCTAAAAACTTAATTGCATAAACCTAACATAATACATAATTTCCCAAACGTGATAATAATGTAATAATAATCATTACGTTTTAACATAACTATAATTTCCAAAAGTATGATCCTTTACATAACTCATAACATTAATTTCTTGAAACATAACCAAAGTAATTTCCTCAAACTTTTCCTTTTTAAATATAAGAATAATTATTTAGCAACTATTACTTTAAAGACATTTCTCAATTTAAATAAAACTATTTTCAAAACAATTTTAAATTAAATATTAAAATAAAATCCCATTTAAATGCTCTTTAAAACTTTCTTAACAATTATTTATATATATTACTTATAATTTTAACATCTTAAAGATAACATATTATTTTCTTAAAAGTAAACCTTCTTAAACTAAACAAAACATAATTTCTTATAACTTAAACTTTTAGGTTTAAGATGCTAATTTCTTAAAGCTTTTCTTTTAAACTTTCATAATAATTTCATATAACATATTCATAAAATTCATTTCTTAACTTAGCGTAAAACTCTCATAATCCTTTGTAATTCCAAATAAACTTATAATTTTTTTCTTAAAAATTTCGTGCATTTGTTGCATTGTCTATTACAACATTTTTAAACCTTGAAATCCTCTAGACTAAGGTTGCATAATCACTATCTCGGTTTTTAAAACATGATTACATAATTTTAATTACTATTTATACGTACATAACTTTTGCAAACTAAAGACATACATAATTTTGTAAAATGAAAACATGCATAAATTTGTAAACTAAATAAAGCAAAAATATTACTTTACATAAGCGATATCCATTCCCATCTTCATCATTCGTCTGTCGCTCACCACTACCCATTAAGTGCCACTAATAGGTTTTCTTACTACAGCATGAACATATTTAAATGAGCTTTCACTCAGCAAGTAGGAAATTAGTCTCGCAAAACACAAATTAAAAATCATTTTAATAATAATGTACATGAATATTTTATGCTTGCTTATCAACTTGATTTATGCTTAATTAATTTAGCTATAACTTATCTTCTAACTTTGGGCCTGAGTGATCGTACCAGTTGCGCACGATTCTTGGAAAGTTAGGGTTTGCGAGGTCCCAACGACACCAAGATCATTCATTACTTTAACATGGAGCCTCCTCGTAGATCGGGAGGTTGGCACGACACCTTTAACTTGTTTTATAAGTTTCACTTGTCTTATTGTGTGCATGCAGTATGACTTATCATTACATGACATCACAATTTCAAAATTTATGAATCGTAAATCATAATCATACTTGACTTGAAGGTGATTAAACAATATAATTTAAATATTGCATACATCACACATTAATCATATCATCATAATCATAGCATTTCACATCATGTCATAACATAACATATCACATCATAATATAAAACAGTGTAACAAATCACTGATCATGCATTTTTGTAAATTTTTAAAATATTTAAATCATTTTATTTTTAAAAACCATTTATACTGTAGGCGAGATTCCTATTTACCTAGACTCTGAGCTGAGCGGGTCTAGTTGCATCTCGGTATATCTTTAGTCTATGTAGCATCCTTAGTAGTGCTCCTCGAGTGGTTATGGATAGCTAGGAATGCTCCATGGAGATTTATTATTGCTAAAAAATCATTTTGGACTCTATTACTATAGTCTGAGTCGTCTCGATTTGCGTATAGTCGGTAATAAACAATTTTCACTGGAGTGGAATTAGCTCGAATGGAGGTCATCATCGCTTTCAGAGCATCGAAATGAGTCAGAAGGCGGTCTCGAATCATCGATCAGAGGTCCGGATCACAAAAACCCAAAGTCACCATTGACCGACGTTGATCGTTGCCAATTGGGCTCTGTTGGTGGCTGGGCTCAGGCCTAACCCCCCTAATTTGACCCTTTTGAGTTCAATGGTCACCTTAATTTGGCTTAATTTGATCCCTAACTACTCAAATTGAGGATGGATTTCTTGGCCAAAATTGATGGCTCCGATCGTGGTTTCTCGACTATGACTTAGCCAAATTAGCTTAAGGGCTTTGTTCCCCATGGTGGCCTAAGTATGTTGGTGGTGGTGGTGCACCACACCATCACGTAGAACGGTGGCCCAAAGCTTCTCATAGCAGCACACAAAGGCGGAGGCCGATTGTGGTCCTCTGGTGGAGTTTTGTGAAATTGGCTAGGGGAATAGCTTCGTCGTGGGCCTCTAAGTGTTTTGCCCCAACCAATTTGAGGTTACACAGTTGAGAATGACAAAGGCGGTGGCCACCACTACGGTTGGCGACAGTGCTTATGGAACTCTGGCATCAGGTTGCCACCTTTAGCAATTGATTGGGACGTCATGCTTGCAGTCTCCCTCTGGTCCTTTTGGCACCGGCAGTGTGTCACACAGCCACCAGAGACGGCAGGTCTGACAGTGGCTCAACGGTAGTGATAGGGCTACTTTGTTGAGCCGTTCTAGCTAGAATTAGATGGTGAGGTTGGTACCATCTTGCTCCTTTCATCATGCTAAGTCCATAGACACTAAGATCATGTTGATTGGTGGTCAGACGATAGAGAAATCACACCGAAAAGAATGGGCTTTTCTGCCACTTTGGCCGACACATGTGGCCTCCTCCGACGGCATTGCAGACAGCACAACACATTGTTAGACTCAGCTCGTTGAGCGCTTTCCATTGGTGCAGGAGGTGTCGAAAATAGAGGCCAGATCTTGGACTGAGTTTGACAAGAGAGAATACCGTAGAGAGAGAAAGTATAGAGAGAAGGGGGAGCTGATTTGATTGGCTAGTTTCTTTTTTTTTTTTCTAGTTGTGTCATGTATTTATAGGCCATTTTGTTGTCTACACAGTCTAATCTGTGTAGTATCGGGTAGATCAAATTTTATCCATATTTTTAAATTTCTATAAACATAATTGTACTTATAAAAATTGTAATTTATTTGCACTTTAAAGATAATCACATAAATTTGAAATTCTCTTCTTGTATTATTGTGTTACTAAAATATTCATATTCACATGAAAACCATTTCATAAATTTATCCATATTATATGGATTTTGTGATTTAATTTTGAAACAGGAAACTTTGATACATTTGTCTTTAAAACCGATGATTAACTGTTTTCACAATTGTGTCTATATTTATACATGTGTATATATACATGTATGTATGTGTTCTAAGAAAGATATCATGTATTTAAAACTTTGCTCTATATAATTATTTATTATTATTATTATTATTTACTTTTAAAACTTTAAAATGTAATTTAAAACATATTTTTTTAATTAAAAATTTTCATATTGTAAACTTTAAATTTCATTATAAAATCCCAAACTTAGCACAATCTCGTGCTTTACGGATATAACCCAAACTATTATTAGTAAAAAAAAAATTGTTTATAGTTGCATATTTATGTTGGAAAAATAATACGCAGCGGAATTTTAAAAAAAAATTTAAATCAGAGTATTTTTCAAAACACAAGTTTGACATGCTATATGTATAAATTAACCTGATCTTACTGACCTTGTATACGCCGAAAAGCTCCCGAAGTCTGTGTAGAGAAGTAACGTTCCAGAAGAGCCTCAACCAACTGGTCTTCTTTGCTATTCTCTATCCACGATCCGAGCGAGTGTGGGCTCACACGTACAGCTCTTCCTCAAGGTGACTCTCCTTCCAGTCAATTGAGAGAACCCAAAGCTAGTGTTCGTGATTTGTGAACAAGAGCTCTCAAGGAGTTTCAGATTCTCACCACTAGAGTATCACTCTTAATCTCTCTATTGATCTTTTAATAAGTCATTAGACTCACTCCCTATTTATAGAGGTTGAGTCTAAGGTCATTCCTTATCAGATAAGGTCTCAAAAATTCAAAACAGAACCAAATTCGGGTCTATATCGGATAAGATAAGCGTAAAAACGCGTGAAAACACGCGATTTTTAATTCGCGCATAGGCAGGCTGAACTTTTTCATAGGCAGACCAAACTTTAAGTCGGCATACCGAACTGCCAAAATAAAAATCACGCGAATGTTTTATTTTTCAACCAAGATTCTATAGGATAAAACCTCAGTTTTAATTCAAATAACCCAATAGAGAAGTTATCTAATTAAAACAACTTTATCTAGATAATCTCTAAGAAAATAAATAGATTTCTAATAATTCTACAAG
>CAMOHE010050112.1:0-15717 GCA_946598075.1 Artocarpus hirsutus
AAAAAAATTATGTCAACCTCAAATCCAAAATATACAGGAACGTAAGCATATAATAAAACAAATGGGAAACATAGAAAAAAAGTGTGGAGGGATAATATTCATTGGAATTGCGTTTAAAAACATAGCCTATGCATAAAAAATTTTGGCGCCAAATTGCAGCCGTAACCATATGTGGCGTCGCTCTCCTGTGACAGCAATAAAACATAATCCCTCTCCTTTTCTTTTGCTTTTCTTTTTTCCCTTTTCTTTCCTACATTAAATCTGGGTTCCAAACAAAACCTAAACTCTCATATAGTTTCTTGGGAATAATTTATGAATAAAAGACTAATTTATGAATAACTTAGGCACTCCATTTGGCATTTTTTTTTTTTTTGAGAGAACTTGGGCACTACGTTTTCTCAAAGAAAGTTATAAAGATATATAATAATCTTAGCAAAGCGAAAAACTAAACTGAAAGAAAAAATAACTAATTGTGGCTGAAAATGGAAAATTCCGGCAAAGTATTGGATTGATTTACAATTTTCTCCTTAATTAATCACCTAGAAAACATGAAAAATTCTAAACGTTGCAAGTGAACTAGAAAGCCTTCCCTCAATGCAAAGTGGATCAATTAAAGATAAATGAGTAATTTTAAAAAAAAGCCTTCATGTATATCATGCATGAATTAACAACTTCCAAATGTGTTATTTTTACTGAGTCATGATCATTATGTTTGTTTAAATTGATCGTTGATTTTCCAAGCTAATGAAACCAAATTAAGCCAAATGGTTAAATGAGTCGATCAAGAATTAGCATGACTGTAGCTACCAGGTTATAGCCGCAACTTAGAGGCGCTATTTCCCCGCTGAAGCCCTCTTTTCTAGCAGTGACGTTATCTCTACAGGAATTGCTAATGCGCTCATAAATAAAACGAACAATAGTTGATTTTGCTACAACAAAAGGGCAAACCATTACCAGCTACACAGAAATTGTTGACAGAATCTATCGTGTCGACAAAAAAAGCTGACTAAAGAATTTCGTAACTGATAACACGTTGTGGTTTTATAGCACTAGGACTCGAGTGTTTTTTCATAGATTGAGCAGAAAACGATCACATTATAAGATCATAATTGTCGCGCCTATCTTAAGTTATTACTGTTCTTTGCTTCTTATCTTAGCAGATAAACAATCACCTAAAGTCAAGATCGAGACATTGGTCCATTGATCACCCGACCACAGACACTGTAAGCTTTCAACTTTATTGGCAACCAACTCTGCGGATGTCCACTCCCAAGAGATGTAGAGCAGATCATAACACAACTCCTGCGAATACTGAAGATGAAGAACAAAAAGAAGGCCACGGAGATGAAGAAGAGTATTTATTCCGTTTGAGCATATTATTTTCTCCCTTGTATCATATTTTATATTACAAAATAATACATAGAACTACATGTATTATTTTCATTTCATTTCCCTCAGTTGTCTTTGCTGTTCTGCTTTTTTGGTTTTTGCCTGGTTACAGTCTCTGCTCCATGTAGTTCTCTGTTCAAATTTCCCACTTGATCTTTCTACGCTGTATTATTTTCTACATCACAGGCTATATATTAGTAACTTAAAATTATACTTCCTATTGCTCTTCCCTTTTTTTTTTTGGGCTTCGCCTTAGCCTTTTCTTAAAAATAATTCAACTAATCATGCTTATAATACAAAAATCAGATATCTTATGATTTACGGAAAAGGCGAAGGAAAAAAAAGGACTTAGATAACAACTCAAAGAATATGTTTGTTTGAAAAAATAGCTAAAACCAACGTCGGTTAGAATTACAAAAAGATAAGTTTGAATCACAATTTATAGTTTGAACTTATGTTTAGTAAGTTTGTCAAAATATTAGTTTTAATTAATTTGAACAAAAAAACATTAAACAAAAATTTATAATTTGAACCGCGAGCGGACCAAACAACAGTTTTGGTTTGAACTAAAAAAAAACGTTGAAATTGACTGTACCAAACAGGCACGCATGCATAGACAGAATACTGAAATCTCATCCTTCTACATCTCCCTCATTCTAATTCACCAACATAGTATCATGTTAAGATACTATGTCCAATGTAAATGACATAAAATTTGAAGAAAAACATGTTCGTTTACCATTCCCTGCTTAGTTATACTAGACAATTCTAATATCTCTCTGTACATAAGTAACAATCCATCGATTACGAGAAGCAGGGATGTTGGTTATATTTTTATTAAGGTCACGCGTTTACCGCTGGCCACAAAGCCATCCATGTGCTCAAATACAAACCGGAAATGGAGTATGAAACTTTTTTAACAAAATTACAGCATCAACAAACACAGAATAACGCATTTATGAATACATGTATGACTTCCTTGTATTAGGATCCAAAGACGGACATTCCTTTGCAAAGTAGAACCAAGAGTCGTATTTTGTTAGCATTTGATTGCCTTGCAATCTTGTTCTCCATCAACAACAACAACAACAAAACGCGCTTCATGATTCCCTTTGAATATTTGTTACTCGCCAAGGTTTGAATTCGATTCGAAATTCATGTCATAACAAAAAGCAAGGAGGACATGTATTCTCATCTGTACACTAAACCGGATCTACTCACCAACAGCTACCAAAGGGTATCCCCTGGGGAAGAATCAAGAGGACAGGAGCAAGAGAGCACAAAAGATAACGTCGGTTCACATCCTATCAAACATAGTAACCAGCCAAGCTGTCTTTAAGGAATAACCATTTAGCTTACCAGCCACCGTGCCTTGAGAAATAATCGTTGTCCAATGATATTGCAAGGGCAACAGCCACGGCTCTCTCTGATAATGTCAAAGGACGGGCCACTTCCAAATCTTGAATCTGCACCCACAAGAACTCATAGAAGGTTGAATGAAAGAACCAACCAACCAAACAACAAGATTAAAAAGAGAAAGAGAGAGAAAGAAAGAAATTCAAAATCAAAAATTATCTTGATACAAAAGTATACCGCTCTAGCATGTCCAGTCTTGGAGCTTGGATCCGAACCCCCAAAGCGGATCACATATTGACCAGCATCAGTAAGAAACTGTATCATATCAAATTATGAAAACATATTAGAGTAAGGTTTCAATCTGTTCTTCAGCTAAGCCAAATTAAGCCTGACATGAAAAAAGATAGAAAATCATTTATGAAAACATATTAGACTAGTACGGTTTCAATCTGTTCTTCAGCTAAAAGCCAAATTAAGCCTGACATGAAAAATGATAGAAAATCATCTGATAGAAGAAAGCTCTTCAGGAGGCAATAAACATGATGCACGGTCAAAACGAACAAATTATTGTTCTGTTTTCAAGTATATCAAGTTTAATAATTGCAATAATTTATTATTTTTTTAAAGAAAAAAAGAATTTCACAGTAATAATTTGCAGACGGAAGGGAAATAACCTCAAGGCCAAAACCTCTAAAGTTACGATCTATCTCTGCCAGAACTTTGCCATCAATATCCTTCAAAGTAAAAGTCCAAAACCAGAAGCCAGGATTTACAACCACCGCAAACTGCTTGTTCCTACAAAATGTTGGACACCTAGGCTTTAGAACAAAGGTGGCTGCAAGGTAAATAGGTATAGAAAACTAAAGAACAAACTCAATCATCATAGCAACCCAGTTGGTTTCAGATTCAAGTATTCTGAAAAGATAGAGGGGAAAGAAAAGGGGAATTACCCTAGGTATAAATCATAAACTCGCTTCCACAAATGCCATCGTCTGTGAACCACACCAATTTCCTAGAAATTAACAGACATCTGACATGAATCAGCAACCAGACTGCTATAGCAAGTAAAATTCTCAAATAGCTATGGCATAACAAATAGCAAACAGGCCGCCAAAACAGCATACCTTACCATTGACCTCCGCGTATATTGAGCTGTTTATCCACCAAAAAGGCCTTCGAACCTAACATTTGTAAATAAAATGTCAATATCTTACTAAAGGAGCGCCAACCAACTTGCCAGTTTTCAAGAAAAGACAAAAACCCTTACCCTAAAGATCTCGTTACCCATTGCATCAGTTATGTAAGCAACAAAAGGGCGTCTCAAGCGTAGCAACTTCAAAAGAAAAAAAAAAAAAAAAAGAGAGAGAGAAAGAGGAGCACCATCAGCAAGGAAAGATTCTTAAAAAAAAAAAAATGAACATTATAATAATAAAGATCAAATATACATTATACGAAATATTCACTCAAGCATGGACCAAAACGTTCTCAAAATTCAAGCACATTCAGAAGCCATTTTTCTCCCATATTTGAGGTGAAACTTTCTACACGAGTATGAATATTGAATAAAAGGGAATCTTTCATTATACAAACAGGAATTCCATTAAAATGCGGCAATTTACAGATCGCTACTCAGAAAGAGGTAGTTCTACAACTTGATACGAACGTAATCGTCAGGAAAAAAAAGAACTTCCAAAGAAAAGTAGTATTAACCAATATCACAACAAAAAGCTCATACCGTAAAAATTATAAATGATGCTTTAACTGGCAAAAAACCAGAATACTCAAATCTTTAAAATGAAAAAAAAAAAAACTACAGAACTTACCTGTCTAGCAATAACATTGCTCTTCTCACGAATAAAACCAACAGGCTGCAGAACAACCATAACTCCATAAGTAATAGAAAGTTGAGAAATAGTCTAAGGCCAAACAAGTGCTAGGAACTATACATCCATATGATAACAGAAGCTTAAAAACTAGTCTTTACGAATTTAGTGGTGAAATCAATAAGAATGACTACTCACCGATTGGGGATAGCACACATCTACAACTGCATACCGATTTTCCTGGAATATCATCAAATAAAATGTGTGAAGGATATATCACTACGAATTAACAAAAAAAAAAAAAAAGAATCAACGAAAAAGAATAACAAAGATGATATAAACAATGCACTTTAAAATTCAATGTAGATGCAAATTTCCAAAAAAATAATGATAATAAATAACTCAAAACATGACTTCATCTAGGCATCTACAAAAGGGAGGTTTGGCAAAATATGGCAAGGAACTATAGATTACAAATGAAAAAAGAGGCAAGCATATTAGGAGCCTAGAGCTTGTTTTAGAATCTGTTTACTGAAAAGTCACAAACAAAAGAAATTTGACTCCAAGTAAATATACGTAGCCGACCATCAAAAAACGTGCTTGGGCTCCCACAGACTCCCAAAAGTGGAGCCTCAAAAACATTTGATGTCAAAACAGGGGAAAACATAAATCTTACACTTACACAACATCATTGAAATAAAACTGTCCGAACATATTCAGCTGTATAATGATGTCAGTTTAAGAACAAACAAATCACAAAGATTTCACCGGATGCTTCAAAGTGAAACATTCCATCTTCATTCTTCTAAGCGTGACATTATGTGCGATTAGCAAAAAAGTTCTGTAAAAGAATACCTGCTCGAAACCAAGGACAAGATTTGCCCACTCTATATCCCTTGTAATCACCAAATTTGATCTGGCAAGAAGAGGAGCTATCTGGACCTATCAAAATTCAATAAGTAACAAGTGAGACATTGCAATAACTACTTTCAAGGAATCCAAAAGTCAGATATCTAGCATCCTTATGGGCTTCAACAAATAAAGTGTTCAACGACTGACTGCTATCTATTGAAAGAATGTTTTGAGTCACTAGTACGCCACCGCATCTTGCTTGTTTAAAGTTTTATTGGTCTTTTACATACTCTCGTTGAGAAACTAATGTCCTCAAAGCGTCACTTCCAATGTAACTTTTTCTTCTTTAAAGAAATTTTTTTCGTAAAAAAAAAAAAAGTAATTAGACACCAAATGAATGAACTCCATCAATCCGTCCCAATCAACATTGATGTTCTTTGGAGCATTTCGAATCCCTCACCCAATCCATTCCCTCCTCTATTCCTTTCTATGAAACAACCATAGGACCTAAAATCATTTCATTAATTATCCCACCCCCATATCTTCTTCCAATTTTCCCTCCTACCGAACAGAGCTCTAAATTTACAAAATAGCTAATAATCTAATAATGCTTTCAGAAATTATCTAAAGGCAGCTACTTTTGAATGTTCACACACATATAAAGGTTAAAGGCTATCACTTTCAATCCAACAGATAAATAATTAAATAGTTAGATATAAATTTACCTCTTCTGGAGATTCTGGCTTCAGAAAACCAGAAACCGACTGGCTAAGAGGTGGTTGTTGCATAACTCCTTCACGCTCTTCAGCAACAGATGATGAACCTGAAAACAATCTGCCAGAACGATGGTCGTAAGACGATTGATTGTAGTCGTTTGTCGGTGCACCACGACGCCCATAGCCCAGTTTTCTTCTCCTTTTCCTTTCGGAATCTCCTATTTTTCTATCTGCAACCCAGAGCTGGACAAGGAAACCTCTGTCCAAGCGAGAATCATTCCCAGCATTCTGTCCAAACAATCTCGACGACCTAAATCCCCAAAACGGTTTTCTTGATCCGATCAAACTTTCTTGAAAACCTAAATCCCCAGCCATTGAGCCACCGCCGGACTTGGTTCGCGATAGCATACCTCCAAAAACTCGAACCTTTTCGCCATTGAAAACGCCATCTTGGTGATTTCTTCTTCCGCAGTGCAATGGCGAATCGATTCTCGAAATCCCTCCAGCCGACTTGTTGATCTGGGTGAGGCAACGCCAACTTCTCCAATTCATGCCGAATAAAATCACAAATTTTCTGCACAAATATCAAAATTTTCGAGATGATGATTAAATTCCAAAAGAAACAACAGAAGACGAAGAAAATGTAGGAAAGAAAATCGCAAACCTGGTTACTTACAATCTTGCATAAAAAGAAGACGAAAAACAAAAAGAAAAAGAAAAAGAAAAAGAAATGTGTTTGCATTCAAACTTATTTTCCGCGTGTTTTCCCGGCATCCAAACAGAAGTTAAGCAAAAGTACGCATTAAGATATGAAGTTGATAGGCGAAATATTCGATTGTAGAGAGAGATAAGACAGCTACCAGTGGGTCTGCTTCAGATTCTGTTGCTGTTCTTGAACTTTCTTCGACTCAGTTTTGACAGCCACGGTCTTCTCTCTCACTTTTTCTCACTTCTCGTGTCTTAATAGGATATTTGTGTGGGCTTTTTAGAAATCTTACAATTTAAAATACAAAAAATAAATAAATAAATGAACAAACAAATAAGCAAATTTCCACGTGTTACGTTAAAAAAAAAAAATTTGACTGCAGTATAAATTTTTATATAGTATAATGAACAAAAATTTTTTGTTTAAACCAAAAAAAAAAACATCCTACCGGTATAAATATAACATCATTATGATAAATACTATGTATTTCTTATTTTTAAATTTTTTGAAGATTTTTTGAGAAAAAAAATAAATGCCCTCTAAACTTTAAAATCGTTCTTATTTTACCCTCTAAATTTTAAAAATTTCCACTTTACCTCAAAACCAAACAAGAAAATTAACACATGCCCTCATATGGGAGGTTCTATAAGAGTATAATCGTAATTGGATTTTTTGTTGTTTACACTTATGCCCTCTAAACTTTGTTGTCACCCCTATTTTCTCCCCTGAATATTAGAGTTGCCCCCACTTTACCCCTAAACTTTTAAAGTTCTCACCTTGCTACTTCAAGCTTTAATTTTCTCCCGTTTTGCTCAATGTCATTGGTACTTGTCCAATTTTAAATTTCTCACAGGTAGAAAAATTTGCATCCTTATTCCAATTTTAATATAAGATAAACCAAAGATGAAAATATTGATATCAGTAAAAATTAATGTAAAATAAGAAAATTTAAAGTTATTTTAAAATAGAAATAGCTTCTTAGCTTAAAAAATATTGGTACTACTACATAAAACTCGAGTGGGTTCTACTTATATTGAGTGGTATTCTGTGTGAGAATCGTAGCCTACAAAACAAAGCTGTAAAACTCCCTTACATCTGCAAAATTGAATTTAGGTGTGTTCATTGATAAAAAATCATACGGTTTTTAGCCGGTTAGTTTCTGACCAATGGCAATTGATTTTGAGAAAGCCAAACCAAGCACCAACTGTTTATAAAGGAGCTTTGGTCTCACCGATGTTGGTTGGCTTATGAGGGTCATTTTTAAATAAAATAACCAACCAGAATACAAGTAGTGACCCTTTGAAGAGCAATTACTTGATCGTTTCTTCTTTTCTTAGTCCAAATTTCACGTATTAGAATGTAGAGAAGCTTAAAACC
Organism: Artocarpus hirsutus; assembly: GCA_946598075.1. Taxonomy (NCBI): domain Eukaryota; kingdom Viridiplantae; phylum Streptophyta; class Magnoliopsida; order Rosales; family Moraceae; genus Artocarpus; species Artocarpus hirsutus. Next base: position 8,220 of record CAMOHE010050112.1, read on the forward strand.
CAATATGACAAAGTTATAATATTAATGCATTTGACATATATATTATATAAATCAATGTATTTGATGTATCAATATATCGATATATTAACATATATATATATATATATATATATATATATAAGTCAGTTGGATAACCATCCGTCGAATCTATGTGAATGCTCAATTTTTGGCTTGAAACTGAATTTTTTTTTTCTCGAGTTTTTCGGTTATTTTTAACAACCTTAATTGTATCGGTATAATACGCCACTCTTGCAAATAGAGGTGTAAAACTCCATCTTGAATTAATCTTTTTTTTTTTTTTCCCTGTCGATGTGGTATTATTACTTCTGAAAATCCCAAAAGTCTTTACACAGCTGGTTTGATAAAAGGGCAACAAAATAATTTTACAATTAAACCAATGCGTTGTAATTATTTCGAGGACTTTTGAGTTCTGTATTAGTACTTCTTCCACAAACACAACAATCCCAAACCATAATAAACTAATAGCTACAAACCACAAGACTATAACCATTCTTCTACAAAATGAATCCAAATATATGGTGTGAGTTAGATCACCCTCTTTTACAATAAACATAACATAAAGAAAAAAAGAGAAACATATTACTGTAATAACTCAGGTTCATAGAACCACAAAGCTAAAGTACCAACCTGTTACAATCACAGGATCACTTTCCCCCAACAGACATCAAAGAAAAAAAAAATAACCTTCTAAACATATCCCTCACCGAGGAATGAATCTGATTTAAAGACTGATATCTACAGTACTTTACAAATTCAAATTAACATCTACAGCTAATTCCACTTCTCAAGGTTTGTCGTGATTTCTAAATTAGTCAAAAAAAAAAAAGAAAAACACATCACCTTCGCATCAGAGTACCTCTTACTCCTTCATCCACATTGATTGCAGACACTGTTTCCTGACTGGCATTAGGCCTTTCTGCCTTTTCGGAACCTCTGACCCTCTAAAAGTTTTGCTATACATTTCTTCCAATCCATGGTTACCTGCTTCATCCAATTATTCAAAAGAAACTGGTCGGGACTAAAAGTAAATTACCAATAACAAATGATGTACTAGCGCTATTTAAAATTTATTTGTGTTCACCATAAAAAAATGTACATGTAAAATCTATGATGGATTTCTCTCCACATCACTATTTAACAAAGCCCCATTGCTAGCTGTGGCTTTCGCTGGCAGCCTATTGATCTTCTCGAGTAACCTACTGAAAACTAGTTTGACAGGTATGCACGCTACTGTCGTGGGTGGCACAGACGCCTCTGGTTTGATCAACCCATCCATTTGGCCATTACTACTATCATGTGTTGTTGGGTTGTTGCTGAAGTTATGTTCAATAGCAATAGAAGACAGCGTCCTTGTCTTCTGGTTGGATGATGAGCTTACTTTCTTCACCACCTTTTTGTATTTCCTATCAGACTGAGGCCCCAAATTGTGAAGGGCGTTCTTTCTAACCAGCACCGGCTGCTTGTGACCAAAATTCCCTGCATTTGATTTCTTGGATGGTAGCTTACCTTCTCTATCTAAGAAGGGAAAGTCATAACCAGCTTCTTCACCGTCCAGTGCTGATAATAAATGAGGGCGTGGGACCCGGAAATTTGCTGTCCTCCTTGCTGTTCTCCATGCCTGAGGAAGACCTGTACTTCCATCCTTTTCAATTGCTTCATTGCCAAAATCATCCATTGTGGGAAGGAGATGACTAGATGAACCATCTTCTAATGGTTCAATCTGGATCGGGTGCCCTATAATTGCCTTCCCATTCAACTTGCTCATCAAAGAGACAATAGGAACAGGCTCTTTTTGATAACTTGCTTGGACTTTCAAATCGACATCCAACAACATGGATCTTGACCTGCCACCAAATTGATAACGAGAATCGTAAACTGGGTCAAAGCGTTCTCTTTTGACATCCCAATATCCCCTCAAAGAAGGCCGATCCTCCCAACTAGAGTCGTCCCAATCAATCTTACTACGACCAACACTATTTCGACCTCTGAACAGGGATCTTGATGAGAAGGCGCGTCCATTGTCTAATCCAATCATTTCAGCCCTAAAATCCTAGGAAAACAAACAAGCCTTATCAGGACATCATAAAGATACTTACCAAAAAAAAGAGAGAGAGAAGGTCATGAATAAGAATTCAACAAAAACTATAAAGACTCCTCTCAGGATCTTTGACTCAAAACACTTACCTTTTCTTCAGGATATGCTCCGTATGCATAACCTTTCCACTCAGTTGTCTCTGCAGATCTTTTTGTAAGATTGCGAATATTCCTTTTCCCTTTCAATTGCCATTTGGACACCGCTTCATTAGCAGATGAATGACCATAAAAGTGAGACATGTCACCAGAAAGCATAGGCTCATCAGGTTCCTCACCACCCATGCTTCCATGTTCTTGTGCTTCATATCTTCCCAAGGAGCTCACTTCTGGTTCTGTGGGTACAGCAGCATCTGAAGAAGCAAGAGAAAATATTACTATTACCAAATGGCAAATGTGTGAATACAGACATACACCTCCCAAAAACAAGAAAAATATAATCAATTTAAAATTATTAAAAAGAAAATGAATTGGGTCAGTTACGGGAACAAAGCATTGTTACCATTACTGATAGTATTAAACATTATACATAAAAATAAAACAAAATACGCTAGGCATGATAAAGACAATTGGATTGTTTCAGCAAGATAAACCAACCAAGCACACCTCAAAACAAGAATAACAAATAGCACTGTTTTCCTCAACAATCTGAATGCTTGCCTAAATAAAACTTTCCTGAACTTAAATACCAAATACTGAAAAATAAAACCTATCCGGTCCTTGTTATTAAGAATTCCTAGCCAAATTCAATACGATTGTCTGTATACAAGAATCTTTACAATCATAAACATTTTATTGTCATGTGAAGATCAAGTCCGTAACAGAAAGTTTGTTTCGTAACCCTACTCTCCACTTACTAATTGTGAACTCAAAAAAATAATATTTCTGATGTAGACCACCAAATGAAGAGAAGATTCTGTCAGCTTCCTTCAATTCAACTTTAAAAGGACAAATTCAGTATTCTCAAAGTCCAATGGCAGATTTCATAAATAGAACTAATATAATGCAGAAGATATATTATAACCTACAACTATATGAAATTGATCTAACATATAAAGCATTAATATCTAAAATATAAAGCATAAATACCATATTAACATCACTAATAAATGTATCAACAATGGGAGGTGAAAAACTCAACCTGAGAGTACAGCCATTTCTTCGTCCATGTCTTCTGTCCCGGAAGAATCAGACTCAGATTTGGAAGTATCTGTTTCAGAAGTATCTGTTTCATCTTCTGTGGAACCAGACATGAACTCTTCAATAGAGTTGGGAAGTAGAGATGGTCCAATTTGGGAATCTGACATCTCAATGTCACTATGACAATGTGATATTGCTTTATAGTCCAAGGATTCACTAGACTCAGCTGGAATGTACACAAATCTGCTCCTCTTCGCTCTGAAAATACCTCCCATAGGCTCCACTCCTGAAATAGAAGTAGAAACAGTAGCACTGTCAGGTTGCATGGAATGAGGGAGTTCTAATTTTGCACTACTCTTCAAAACTTGGACAAGAGGGCGGCGCTTGTCACGTCTCTTGACCAAACATTCCTCACTTAACCCCTCATGTAACCTTTTCCTTGTGTCTAAAGAATTTTTACCATTCACTTGACCTGTACTTCCCATCTTAAGAACACCACTAGAAAGAGCTTGAACGCTATTGTCAAATAATGGTTTCCCAGAACCATTCAAAGAAACAAGAGGTGAAAGTTTTGTCTCTGAGGGGCCAATTCTAAGCCCAAAGTCCTGCAATGCTCTCATCCGAGGTATGACTTCAGAATAATCCTCTTCCCCGCTAAGTTGGTTTCCCTCTTTGAATTTTTGGGAAGACAAAGGACTCCCTAGAATCTGATTCTCAGGAGACAGATCTAGCCTCTTATAAAACTGATTTGATTTGGAATTTCCAAGCTTTAGATTATCATTGCCAAAACTTTCTGAAGGTGTAACTAACCCCTTTTTCACAGCACCAGATGACTTACTGTTCACACAATCAGATGCTATACACAACTTCCCTTGTTTCTTCAACTGCTGCTTCTCAAGTTCAAGTGCATGAAGAATAGCATCTTCTCGACGTGCATACTTCTCTCGTTTCTTTATTGGCATTCCCTGGGAGGATTCAGCCCTCTCGATACAATCATCAAACTCGCCACATCGAAACGCCTTTACACGCTTGGATTTCTCTAAATTGTACCAATCCCTGAGAAGCACGCCACATAGAATATCTTACAAAAGCCAAAAAAGAGAAAAGAACACCAAAAATTAATGAAAATAGATTGTAGAAGTTCCTCTTTAAGCTATTCTACAAACACGTTGAAAAGTATCCATCTTGTACTACCACTAAGAATTACTTTCAAAAACACAAAAGAAAAAAAGAAAACTCTCCAAATTAATAAAAATATCAAAAATTATCTCGAATACTGATATGGTTAACAAAATACTACCATCAAATCTACATCAAGTTTCATTAACTTTTTATTCTTCTAATTCTGATATGATATGGCAATTAAAAATAGCATGGTAGTGTATTTACCATACCTAACCAAATAATTGCCCTAAAAATAGATAGTAGAAAATCCTCAAACACTAATCGGCGACTTTATACACATATATGTGCAGAAGTACCCATTTTGTTGTTTTTATTTTTCTTTTTAAACACGGAAGAATGGGCAAAGACCCATATTTTCCAGTGTTACTTTCTATTCTAAAAAGTTTCTAATTTCAAACCAGAAATACACAAAAAAATAAAATGCAAGGTCAAACACATCTCTCTATCACTAACCAACCCCTTCTTCTAATGGTTGGCAATTCAGTCAAGTAAAGTAACAGGTTCAAAATTGTTTCTGCAACCTTATATACATACGTGTGGATATACCCATTTTTTCGTTTACTTTAAACATGAATAAATTCATAGATTTCCCCCTAATTCCTACATTACTTTCTATTTCAACCTAATTTCACATCAAAAAACCCAAAGAGAAATTGCAAGGTCAAACACATCTTTCAAACGCTAAGCTAATCCACCCCTTATTCTAACATTTGACAGTTCATCCAAGTAAAGTAAAATATTCCCCAAAATTGTTTCTCATCAAAATTTATAAGCGTCGAGCGATTGTAGAAGTTCCTCAAAGAACAAGTCTGTATATATGTTATGATTTCTTTTAACATGAAAGTATACAAAAAAAAACCCGAATTTCCAGTATTACTTTCTATTCCGAGAAGTACTCAAAGAGAAACTGCAAGGTCAATCATACCATTCTGCAACCTAATATTTAATCATTCAAGCAAAAGAAAGGCCTCAAATTTGCTTTAAAAAATCCAAATTAATTTAAAGATATCGTCCGAAATTGCAAAAAGGTGAAACTAGAGAAAGACAAAGAAAGGGGGGGGGTGGTGTGGTGTGGGCGCGGCGGCTTGAGAGAGAGAGAGAGAGAGAGACATACACACTGGCGTCTTCTCTGCCAAGGAGCTTGACGGGAGTGCCTGAACGAGGCGAGGTGAGATGCGAAGCCGAGAGCTCCTCGGGACCCACAATCTTCCCCGGCCACCACGAGCCGTTCCTCCTCCGCACCCACACGATGGATCCCACGCTGAACTCCGCCGTACCCGAATCCGTACTCCCCATACCACACCAAAAAAAAGGCCAAAAAAATCCCCCTCTCTCTCTTCTTTCTATCTCTAACAAACAAAATAGACGTCTCGCCTCGGCAGCGGTGGCTCAGCCTCCGGCGAAGAACAGGAACGAGCCAGTGATCCAAAAGGGCCCGAATAAGGAGGATCCGAGAGTACAAAATGGGGCTAGGGTTAGGGTTTCCATTCAGAACTGGAGATTTTCCATCTTTTCTTCTTTTTTTGGTTACCCTGTGATGTGTACGTACCTGATAAAACTGTTTCTAGTTTTCTCCTCTCTCTTTCCCCCTCTTGAAGTCCTGGTTTCTCTCTCTAAAAATCAAACACAGAGGGAGGGTCTATCTGTGTGTGTAGAATTTGAAGAGTGGAGGAGAGAAATTATAAAATCCTACCTTATTTTTAAGTAAAATAGTGTATTTAACTTTATTTTTTGGGGAATATAAAAGGTGTCCTTAATTGTTAAATCTTTTCAAATTTCTCCCTAACGTCCAAGTTTAGGTGAAACTTCTAGGTTTGTTTTTTTTTTTTTTATATGGAAAACTTTAGGTTTATTCTTATAACCAATCTCTTTGAAGTTAATACATTATCTTTTTCGTTGCCTTTTCTTTTATCATTTATTTTTTTTTAAATGAAAGTTTTCACTAATTCTTATGTGGTGTATGTGGTGTTTGATAAACTCAGTTTTACCTTATATAATGTAAAGTGTTAAACATGTATGCCTTAAGGAGTAAAAATATAATATGTTTTTTGAGACATTTTTATCAATAAAAATTTTATTTATTATTTAGATATCAAATCTTGTCATCTTTACGTTCATATTTATTAAATGTATGTTAAGCAAACAAAAGTCTGAGACTGTCATTTTAAACCTTTAAGAATTTGGCATATGATGAACAGATTATGTAGAAGACAAGATTCTTAAGGTGACTATCTAAATCGTAAGATCCGCAATCGAGAGAATAAAGTTAAGCGATTTATTCATGCAAAGATTATTATGTTATCTAGATCCCTAACAGGAGATGGTTAGACGTGTATACCCTAAGAAGTAAATGTTTTTGGAGATATTTTTATCAATAAATAATATATTTATTATTTATATATCAAATTTTGTGCTCTTTACGTTCATATTTGTTTGAGACTGTCATTCTAAACCTTTAAGAATTTGGCATATGATGGACAGGTTATGCAGAAGACGAGATTCTTAAGGTGACTGCCTAAATTATAAGATCCACAATCAAGGGAATAAAGTTGGACGCTTTATTCATGCACAGATTGTTATATTTTTTATATCCCTAACAGGAGATGGTTTGCTTTGACCATTGGAGGTGGACTCCGCGAATAGAAACATTAGCACATTATCATAGGTGATGATGTATTAGATCGGGACATAAAGTAAATTGATTTAGATTAATAATTCTGTCTCGGTAAATCGATTCACTTTATACAATCACGTGTATTGTATCTTAATCTTGAGATAAATAATGGGCATGTTGTCTTGACCTATGTCTTTTGATGTGCCAAAGGGTGACATCTATATTTTAATAATGGTATGCATGCTGATACGTTAGAGGCATGGTTCTTGATAGCGTGGACTTGTTATCCTGTAATTGAAAAACTAGAACGTTCAACCATTTGGATATATAGGTGTAACCGAATGGTATATTGTCTTTTGATGATAAGTTTTTCGATAATAAAATAATAGAACGTAAGAGAAAAATAATCGGGAAGGTAATACATAACTTGTCCTTAAGCCGATTATG
>CAMOHE010050112.1:15737-30533 GCA_946598075.1 Artocarpus hirsutus
ATAAAGTAAATTGATTTAGATTAATAATTCTGTCTCGGTAAATCGATTCACTTTATACAATCACGTGTATTGTGTCTTAATCTTGAGATAAATAATGGGCATGTTGTCTTGACCTATGTCTTTTGATGTGCCAAAGGGTGACATCTATATTTTAATAATGGTATGCATGCTGATACGTTAGAGGCATGGTTCTTGATAGCGTGGACTTGTTATTCGTATATATGGAATTCATAGCTTCTCTTTAAGAGCAGTGATATCCTCTTATATGTGTTATCCTGTAATTGAAAAACTAGAACGTTCAACCATTTGGATATATAGGTGTAACCGAATGGTATACTGTCTTTTGATGATAAGTTTTTCGATAATAAAATAATAGAACATAAGAGAAAAATAATCAGGAAGGTAATACATAACTTGTCCTTAAGCCGATTATGGATATCCTAAGGAGATACGATATATTATGATATATCACGGGGACCTAGCTATATGGGCTTCGTAATTTTATATAGTTCAAGAGTGTAGCTCTAAGCTTTTAGTGGAGTAGCATTAGAGTTGATAATTATGAGATGTATATCTAAGATATTGGGTTTCATAATTATCGGGAGCTTGAACTATATAGGTCCATCACGTCCCCTTTGCTAGCTCATAAAAATCTTATAACGATACGGCCTGTTTTTTCAATTATTGGTGACTTGTGTCAAATTATCAGATTGACTGAAAATTTAATAGAATCAGATAATTCATGTATGTTTATCAGTTGAATTAATTTTGTAGAAATTAATTCAAGATAAACTTGTTGAATTATTGGGATCAGATAATTCATGATTGTTTATCGGTTGGATTAATTTTTAATAAATTAATTCAAGATAAACTTATTGAATTATCAAAAATATTGATTTTCCAAGAGATTATCTAGATATGACTGTTTTAATTAGATAAATTTTCTATTGGGTTATTTGAATTAAAACTGAGGCTCTATCCCAAGAATCTCGGTTGGGAAATAAAGATTCATAGGGCTCATTTATCGGAAGTTCGACAGGCTGATCTTTAAGTTCGGCCTGTCGATGGAGCAAGTTCGGCCTACCAACCGTGCAATAAAAAGATCACGTGTTTTCACATAGATTTTGTCAGATATTGATCCTGATTTAATGCTGATTTTAATTTTCAAGCCCTTATCTAATAAGGACTGACTTTTAGGCCCAATGTCTATATAAAGGGGAGTGAGACTCATTGTTATTTAGATTAATTAAAAAATCTAAAATGAAACTCTGCCAGCAAAACTCTACAACTTCCCGAAAAACTATTGTTCATAAATCACGAACTATAGCTTTTGGTATTTATCAATTGGTTGAAAAAAAAGCTACCTGTGGAAGAGCTGTACAAGTGTGCCCACATACATCGATCGTTGATAGAGAATAGTAAAAAAGACTAGTTGGTTGAAGCTATTCTGGAACGTTATTTCTTTTTACGGATTATGGAGCTTTTCGGCAAGTAAGGTTAGTAAAATCCAATTAATTTATGTATATAGTATGCCAAACTTATGTTTTTGAAAAATACTCTTGTATAAAAAATTTTAAAATTCCGCTGCATACTGTTTTTTCAACATAAAGCTCTCACATGTTAGGTGTAAAGAAAAAATATACCATGTGTAAAGCTCCCACATACTACAGTATTTCTAACACTTAGTTCCAACTCACTTCCCAAACACCATATTAAGCTGACTTAATATTTTAAACTTCGATAAAATCTTGAATTTATGTTTGTTATTCTAACTTTATTAAAACTAGCTATAATTATGGTTATAAGCGTAGCTTAGTAGTAAAACCACGTCAACTTTATCTATAGATGAATAGTTCAAATCTTTCACCTTTGCTAGAAAAAACTAGTTATAATCTTAATATGTATGTGTATTTTGAAGTAACATGTAATCATGCACCTTTAGATTAAAAAAATTATGAAATTCTTAAAATATTGATAATTTAAAAAAGAAAAGAAAATTCTAAACATTCGCTTGAAAATGTAAGATTGAATCTATTTTTTATTTTGTAAAAGAAATTATTTTTTTGTACTATTTTTAACCTGGATAGAATAATTATGAAATTCTTAAAATATTGATAATTTAAAAAAGAAAAGAAAATTCTAAACATTCACTCAAAAATGTAAGATTGAATCTATTTTTTATTTTGTAAAAGAAATGATTTTTTGTACTATTTTTTAAATATGCATAGAATAATTAAACTGCACATCTTGAAATAAAGCTAAGTGTTTCTACGAAAAAAAAAAAAATTAAACGTAAATTTATTGCCACGTTTATGCGCACGTCTCATGTTTTGTTTTTAAAAAGATGTTGAAAACGAAAAAGGATGATTTTGTAATTTTTGAAAATTGGGGGGCTGGGTGTGAAGAGGAGCACTACGTGGAGGGAGGTGAGTAAAAGAGCGGGGCTATAGGGACAGGGAGGGATTGCAGATGAATTGGTTCAGTGGAACATGCGCCAATCGAACGAGTTTTTGTTTTGTGTAAGCTACAAGCAAACTCTACGCCACATGCTTTTTTCTCAATGGGCCCATTTGTTCATAATTTTGTTATCACTGACTCAATAGAGGATGAGTATAATAGGAGATGTTTGAAGGGAGCGTTTTCAGGCGAAAATGGTTTGTTTTAGATAATGAGAAATTTTTAGAAATTATGTTGAAAGTGTTTTTAAATTTTTTGTCTTAAAAAATATGTAAAAACACTTAAAAAAATTTTCAAAACAATACCAAATAGAGCCTAATAATAGGTTATTAAAATATGTATATAAATAGCAAAATTTATGATATAAGTAATTTGTATAAATAAGTTCTTTACCCTATAACGTGAAAATTATTTACGATGTAAATAATTATAAATAATTTTTATTTATACTATAAACAAAATGGTAAATAAATTATTTACACCATAAAATTATATTTACTATAAATATTTACAAAACATGTTATTTACTAACAATTAGTTTCGAAAAAAATGTTGTTTATTACAATTTCTTCTAACCGGATAGTGGGCTCGGTGGTTCAGAAGAGGTGAAACAACTCAAAGATATCAAACAATGATAAAATTTATAGGTTATTTAGCATAGTGGTGAGAATCATTTGATAGACTGTTTTTATTGTAATATGTAAAAGCTGTACACTATTCATAACTAAGGTAATGGCGTGTACTGTCCTATGCGAAACACCCTCTTAGTGTTTGAAAAGCAAATTAGAATATTAAAGTTCAAAGCTCTCTTATACTAGCATATTATATAGTGCAAAGCATACAACCATATTATAGTATAAAACAATTATTAGTGTAGTGTAAATTTAAGTTCCAACCTGGCTCACAAACACTCTATTAAGCTGCTGCGCCACGAAAAACATGAACATAATGAAAACGCTATGCCATAATGAAACAAAAATTAAAAAACGACAACAATTAGATATGAGACAAAAGAAAAGATCGAACCGCGGCAAATATGAAACCGCAGAAAACTGAAACGACGAACAACTTGCAACTACAGATTGAATAAACGACAAATAATATGATGAACCACAAAAAAAAATCGACAACAAATTAGAAAACGACATGAATTATCAAACAATAACAAACATGAAGCCACAGCACTGAGAAAATAGCGATAATGTAAAGACGAATATCACTTTGATAAAATAAGGTGAAATGCGACAACAAAAGGTAAAGAGGGAAGAAAGAGAGCATAAGAAGAAAACGACAACAAAATGGTACAACGCAGTGTAAAAACGACAAATCTAAGTCAGGAGACGACGCACAATACGAGAAACCACAACAAAACCTGAGAGGACAGACAAAACGGACAAACGGCAGAAAACTGAAATTTGACAATAAATTTAAACCGATAAACGACGAATAACATGCAACGACAAACATGAAGCCACAGCACTGAGAAAATAACGATAATGTAGAGACGACAGTAACTTTGATAAACTGCAAAAATATGAAAAATGACAGTAAGTTAAGGTGAAATGCGACAATGAAAGGGCAAAGAGGGAAGAAAGAGAGAGAGAACAATATGAAAACGACAAGAAATGGTAAACAACACAGTGTAAAAACTACAAATCCAAGCTGCAGAAAACACAAAATACGGGAAACCACACAAAAACTTGAGACGACAAAAAAACGACAACTACTGTAATAAACGACAAAATGTGGGCAAAAAACAAGGGTAAGCAGACAACAAATCAAAAAAGGACATAAAAACAGCGATAAATTTGGAGACAATCATGTCAATAATTAATAAACTACAAAAGTTGAACGAAAAACAACAACAACGGTCGCTATATATGAAACGACAACATAGGTCAATATTGACGTGGGGATGGATAGAAGATTGATGTTATTTATCCTAATTCTATGTTTGGTGCCACGCTTTCCTGGAATAGGTTTATTATAATAAATATATAGAGAGTTCAGTTGGAGCTAAAATAACTGTAGCATATAAGAGTTTTATACTATAGTAATTTTGTTTGTTTGTTTGTTTTTTTTTTTACTGTAGTTATTGAGAGTTTTATACTGTTTTTTAATCAAAATCAACAGTTTTAACTAAGATATCAAACAGACTTGTAGAATTGATAGTTCTAAAAAATACGATCTATATGTCTTGTAATAGTCTCACCCTTATAGAATTAACATTAGTCGTTACAACGTTATAAAATTTGTAAATGGTACAAAATTAACCACCAGAGTTTTTCTCTATTACCACCAACCATTGGTTTCATTCCTCCTAAAAGCACTCTATTTTGCTTGTTACCGATTATCTTCCCCCTCCAAACTTAGTCTTTTCTTTTCTTTTTTTGCTCTACCATGATAGTAGTTGACAATATGACTGTCCTGGTTTGATAACAGTAAGAACAAATTATTATAGTGTGTTTGAGAAAACTGTTATAACTCATCAGTTTTAAAGTTATAGTGTAAAGCTCTCATGCGCTACAATATTTTAATTCTTACACAGAATTCGAATTATGTTCTTAAATGTTCTTTTAAATGGCTAGATACATGAAGTAACCTTTCACCAAGGACATATATAAGGAGCAAACCTTTTGCAAAATAACTTTCTTTACCAATTCTCATAATGATAACAAGGACTTCAATTCTTCCATATATATATCTTAATAAAAATTAACATTGTTCATAATTCTTAAGGGAAATGAATTTTGGTCCTATTTAAATGATAAATCACAAAATAAACGAGTATAGATTTGGTAGAACACACGAAAGTATCCTTAGTCTTGTTACGTGTTTGCGTTAAGTGTGTTTACGATACTGTGTACGAAAGGGCGGCAATTGAAGCTCCAAAGAACATTGGGTCCGTTTGGTAAAATGATTCAAATTAGTAATTTAATTTGAGTTAGTGTGATTTAAATTAAGATTTGAGTTAGTGATTTAAATTGTTATTCAAATTAACGTTTGGATGTAGATTTAAGTTTTAATATGATTATGGAATAAAATTAAAATTTGTGTTTGGAGAGATAGTGAAGATAATTTTTGATTTATTAATACATCTGATAAAATATTAATGTTAATGATCTTAAAACTATGCAATATGGATCTTGATTTATTCCTCTCTTCATTAGGAAGACAGTGAAAAAAGAATTATCTCAATTGGATATCAAATGAATAAGTTATGATTTTTTTCCTCAAATATAAGAGAGAGAATTTTAGTTTTTACTGTAGCAAATATATCCGAGTATCAAAAGTTTAAGAAGGAATGAGAATTCTGAAAACTTAGGGTGCATTTGGTTCGTGGTTTGAATCACGGTTCGAATCATTTTGTTACAGTATTTTCTCTCACAAAAATTTAAATCTTCATTCAATTTTTTTACTGTGAAAGTCTGTTTGGTTTATAGATTTGAATAAAAAATTTGAATGAAGATTTACATTTTTGTGAGAAAAAATACTGTAGCAAAATAATTCGAACAGTGATTCAAACGGGCTCTTAAATTCTTTATATTCAAATGATTTAGATTTTAGGGGAAACAAAAACGTATTTAAAGTATTCTTGATATTTAAATCTAAATTTAAATTTATTGAGTTTAAATAAAGCATGAAACAACATAATATGTTTGAAACTGATGTACCCTAAGTTCATTTGAGTATAACACCAATAAAACGGCATCAGGAAACATGAAAAACAAGCGACTCAACCAAATAAGCTGCGCCTTTCTCCTGAAAAAAAAAAAAAAAGAAAGGAAAAATAGAGCTGTGCTTTTGTTTTTATTTTTATTTTTGATGGACGGTATATTGGCTGACCCACAGCTTTTTTTTTTCACCACAACTTTGAGGAAAAATATGAAAAAGAATATTCTTCTAATGCGACAAAAAGAAAATAAGAGAAAAATAAAAAGCAAATTCGTCAGTTAAAAAAATTGCAAAATTGAAAAATATAGGCGGGAAAAGCCAAAGGATTGTTTGATGAGGGTGAAAATCAATCAATTTTCACCACAAACTCAGTTATAAATAGTAAAAAGTTTTCACATGTTACAAAAACAATAAAAAAATTACTACAATATAAAACTCTTATATGTTACAATAAAAGTGATTCCCGCCGCTAGTTCCACCAAATTTGCCACACCTCACGTCTCTCTCTCTCCTCCGGCTTCCACATTTTCTTCTGTAAGTCTCTCTCTCTAAATTTTCTCGCTCTAAAATTTGTTGCACATAATTCTTCCGTTGCATTCTCTTTTTGTGTGTTTATTTATCCGCTTATCTTGTCAATTACGGTGTTCGTCTATCCCTTTTACGAGTCATCTTTCTTTTTTCGTTTCCTTCATTTTCTCACTTTCCAAACACAGCTTTCCTAGCTATTAATTTTTGCTGGGGTGAAAATTGCTGACTTAGTTTTTGCTCAATGTATGATCTACACTTTCGGTCCTGTCTCTGCCTTTTTTGGGGAAAAAAAAAGCATTTAGAGGTATCTTTCTTGTTTCGTCAATTTCGTTTTCTCTCTCGCTTTCCAAACATTACTTTCACCGGCTTAAAATTTGGATTGATAGTGAAAATTTTCAGTTTTTTTATTGGTGTACATATTCGACTTAGTTTCCGATCACGTGCGATCCGGATTTTCGATGTCGATTTGCTGAATTAAGTATTATTAAATTAATTCATTTTCTACCTCCCTCATTTCGGATTCTCTGCGATTTTGTTCACTATTTTGCTGAATTTAGCTGCCTTCTGCACAAGATCGATTAACATTGTCTAAAATCCAGGTTTCTTAAAGAACTTGAAGCAATCACTTCGGGCAGAAAAATGATGCAAGCTCTAATTAGGTAGATATTCAATTTTGAACAATTTAGGAATGGTTAATTAGCATTTTTGAAACTAGCTTAAATGGACTTAGATAGTAAATGAACAAAATGTACTTTAACAGTAATTTTGAGAAGTTAGCCATGTAGCTTTAGCTTTTGATCTCCGTTTTCATTTAATTTACCAAAAGTTAAAATTGCGATTCTTTCAAAAGTAAAGCAATCTGAAAGTGAGCCTTACTATGAGAACAATGATGACTGTTATCTCATTGGAGAAATTCAATATACAGGAATAGAAATTAGTAGATAAATATTGTTCTGGTCAAAAGATGGGTGTGGAGAATTATCATGTGATTGAACCGGTAGGCGAAGGATCATTTGGAAAGGTATACAAGTGAAGGCGAAAGTACAAGGGTCAGGTACATACTTCTTCCATTTTGAGTTTTCAAAGTCCATTAACTAATCTCCATTGGCTTTATTTGTTTTTTAATTTGAGGTGAAATATTTTGCCACGGCTTTTCAGACTGTTGCTATGAAATCATGAAGCATGGGAAAAGTGAGAAGGATATATTGAATCTAAGACAAGAAATAGAGGTGATGGACTTACTTTCTCTTTGTAAAGATATTAATATACAGACAGTTTCTTGATTTTCTTTGGGATGAAAACAAGGACCCTAAGTAAGCTACAATATTTTTTTAAGCTACAATATTTTTTTTACCAAGTGATACAGCAAGTGAATTGTCCTTTTTTGATTGGTAAACTATTTGTAGAAAACTGCATTTTTCCAAATGAAAATTTATGTGCTTGTTTATGTTTGAATTGGGTTTCTTATTTTTTCCAGTTCTTAGCTTTGATTGGTTTTTTTTTTTTTTTTCCTTTTTTGATGGATTCCTCGTCCATCTGAAGCCTGGTGTATTTTCTCTTTTCCTAGTTCAATAAAATTCTCATTGTTTCTTATAAGATATATATATATATATATATATATATATATATATATATATATATATTTGACTTGGGTTCAAGTCACTTGATGTTTGCCTGCTTTTGAATGCCACAGATTCTAAGAAAGCTGAAGCATGAAAATATCATTCAAATGCTTGATTCCTTCTAAAGCCCTCAAGAGTTCTGTGTTGTCACTGAATTTGCACAAGTAAGAAGTAACTATCTCTTAGTTCTCTTGATACCAGTTAATCGAGGCTGCAAATTTTTGTAGATTGTGTGCCATTTTGGAGGCTGTTGCAGACACATATGGATAAGTAACTAGCCCATGACTTTTCTTGATACACACTTAACAGGGTGAACTATTTGAGATTCTTGAGGATGACAAGTGCCTTCCTGAAGAACAAATTCAAGCAATTGCAAAGCAGTTGGTAATTCTTCATTAGAAATATTGGTCTTGTCTAATTCTAATTATTAATAAGGAGTAGCTGTGTTACTTTGTATTAATTATGGATATCAGACCTTACCATTCTGTTGATTTTTTCAGGTGAGAGCATTGCATTACTTGCATTCCAACCGTATCATCCATTGTGACATGAAGCCTCAGAATATTCTAATACTATTGTTAAGGTTGATGGTCCAGATGATATGCATTTTTTTTGTCCTCCAAGTTACTGGTTTCATTAATCTTAGTGCTCCTATCAAATAACTTGTTACTTTTCTTACTGACTACAGCTCTGTGATTTTGGGTTTGCTCATGCAATGTCCATGAATACTGTTGTTTTGCCATCTATAAAAGGTTGGCTTTATGATTTAGTTTTCTTATCTTAGTATCGGTGCATTTTATGACTTAATATGGATTAATATAGATGTTGTTCTTTTAGTTTTAATACCATTTTTATGTCTTTCTTGTGATTTCCTTTTTGGGACTCCTCTTTACATGGCTCCGGAACTGGTACGGGAACAGCCCTACAACCACACTGCAGATTTATGGTCTCTCGGAGTTATACTGTACATAAAATTTCCATTTCTTTATTATTGTGGTCAAAATATTCCTCTGATTTTTTATTGGAATAGTTTTCCGGTGATAGTTATGTACTGAAAAATATTCTTTTCTTTTACTTTTTGGCCTTTTTGTCCATCCTCCTTATTCGTTCAAACTAGTTTTTCATGAATTCAACAGGTATGAATTATTTGTTGGCCAGCCTCCATTTTATACAAATTCTGTATATGCACTCATCAGGCACATTGTTAAGGTAAATTCAGTCATATTGTAAGCGACTATTAGTTAATTTAAGCACAAGCTAATTTTTCATGCAAATGCTGCAGGATCCAGTCAAATATCCAGACAACATGAGTCCGATTCTTAAAAGTTTTTTGAAGGGATTGCTCAATAAGTTTTCTATATGGTTACAGTCAACGCTTCTGATTGACAGTTTTAATTTTCACTTTACACCACCAAATTTTCATTTGCCCCTTGTATAAATGGCTAATAGGGCCAGCTCTTCTTGAACACCCTTTCATTAAGGAAACGTCTGACGAATTGGAGACCAGGGTAACTCTCATCGCTTAATATCTGCATTTTTAAATTTATAAACTGAAATAAAACCTTCCAGAGCATCAGCGATATTAAAAGAATGGTCAACCTTAATCTTCTTTTGAATATGAGAGGAGAAAAAATAACATGCCTTTTACCTTTTTCCCAGGAATTGTGTCCTTCGACTGCTAGAAGGTGTGATGCGCCATTTAATGGAGAAGGAAACGCAAGTCATATATCAGCAGGTTTGGCTATTCTGGTCCTGGTTTTATATTCTATTTTACGTCAAATTGTAGTTCTATATCAAATAATTATGGTTTCACTTGCGTCGAAGGTTCAAAAAACTCTTCCAATTTTTCAGAGAACAGTAATGGGCAGTCCGTAGAAAAGGATGCTCAGCCAAATGTTCCTAACTCCAACATAGGCGTTTCTTCACCACATGAGGAGTTCCCAGGATTTGCAAGTCCTAACGACGTTAAACAGTCAGGTTGCTAGTTTTACCATTTGACGAGAACAAGAAAAGGAAAGAAAGCGCAGGTTATATGCTTGTCGATTTCCCTTGCTTCCAATGTTTTTGTAAACTGTTGGGTACTAGACTTTCTAGCTAATTTGATGATATAGGAATATCTTTTAAACTTGATATATTAATTTAGTTCAATTAGTTTCTGAACCTTGCAAATTCTACACTTCGAACACGTCAAATGGGTCCCCGAATTTAACAGATACCACATCTTGCATTTTAATTGCTCTTAACAAAGTTAATTTCCTAATCTAAAACAGAAATTAAAAAACAGATTTAAAGGAATTCATCAGTGCTAAACCAAAAACGTTCAATGTTAGAATGGTATAAAAAATGAGTCTGACTAAATTCACACTACAACCATAAGAATTGGGGTACTGGCAGTTGCCATATATAAATGTACACAGTTATCTCCAGACTCGTAGATTTAATTTAAAATCCAATAGATGCAAGTCTTAGATCCTTTGATTAGCTTTCTAGTCATTTTTGTTGTACTTATGTGGCGTTTGGGAACATAGTTGAAACCAAGATTTTGAACCAAAGTTTGTTAAATTTGTGAGAGAAAACACTCTAATGAAGCTGGTTTGAAACACAATTTTGTGGTTTGAATATGTTCCTTTAGTAGTTCTCTACTGCTTTTTCTGGAATTCATTTTAATATTATATATTTTTCTCCTATTTTTGTTCTAACTCTTTACACTTGATGACCTAAATACACGAATAGGCTGATTTACTTTGGTGCTGAAACCATTTCCCATTCGCTGTAGCATGTGATATGAGTGTATTAAGAATGTGTAGCTGCAAAAATGCAAAGACTCGATTTTGATAAATTTTTGAAATGCCCAATACCGCCTTAATTTTCTTAATTTCATGATACTGCTAAAATGTGGTGAACTTTAGTATATTTTGTTTCAGGTTGCCAGACATTGGATAGATTAGAAAACAACTCCTGTACAGTCAAAGGGGCACAGACGATAGGTCAAGATAATGACGCTTTAGCACATGTTTTGCAACCACTAAAAAGATGTTCTAAAGGATCTCAAAATCCTTGCGGGTAGATTTCATCATACGCCTTACTACTAGACTTATACTAAAGCATTATAAACAAATTAATACAGACTTGATTGTTTGCAAATGTGTTCAGGGATCAAGAAGTTCTTATGTCATACCAGTCTTTAAGAATTCTATCAAACTTAGTTGCAGCTGGCGCCATACAATCCAGTGGATTGATTGATGAAATAACACACGAACCGCTTGTTTTCACCACACATGTTGGCTTCAAGCCATCCGAACTTAGTGACTTAAGTGCAAAGGTACTCTTTCTTTATTTAGAATATTATCCCTTGTAATCCTATATGCCCCTTTAGTTCTATTTCTTTCAATACTGTTTGTCCTGACATTTCTTTATGTTAACCATTGTGATTTAATCGGATTATCTTTAACAGTTTTAGATTTTAAATGCTGAACCAATCTCCAATGTTTATAATGCAATGTTAACCATTGTGACATTTCTTGTTTGATGATTATATTAGTGTTTGATGCAACTCTGATTTCTTTTGTAGAGCTTCTCAATCATCAAAGTTTTGGTGCACAATAGGGGAAGCAGCTTTACAAGCTCGTACTTAAGACACTGGGTTTCATTGACTGAAATTTTTTCTCAGGTCATATCCGTTTTGTGCCACCATTTGAATAGCAACAGCCCGACAAAAATATGACGTCCTTAAAGTTATTCCATCTTGTTGAATATATGTAGGTTGTTGGTTGCAGTGAAGATATATCTGGAAAAGTTTTGTACGAGTGTATTGCTTGCATAACTGTCATGTTAGCTTCAGTCGCCCAAGGTCTAAAGCCATGTTCTTCTGATTCAGATTCTGAGGTCATCTCTATCCTTAATGAGACGCTCAGATGCATTTTGTATCATGCTAAAAGATCTAGTCTAGTGGACCATTTGTGTCACAACCGTCTTTTTCGGGCTGTAATTAATCTTTTTCTTACTTACGTATCGAGAAAAAACTTAGGTAATTTTTTTAAATAAATATTTTACAGATACTAATTTTAGCAACTTTCGAAATACAAATATATACATATATTTACATAATACACTCTTTCTTACAATATTGTTTCAAAATCACATAAAATATATCACAGCAGAAACAAAACTATAGCGGTATCCATAACCATTTTGCACATTACTCATCCCTCCGTCAGCTCACTTATGAAATTATTTTGACCTTCTTGTCGGAATACTTACAGCATGAAATACTTAGTGAGCTTACGCCCAATAAGTCTCAATACAGCCACATGCACATTCAATAAAATACATGATCCAGTTATGCTTTCTTATAAACATTCTTTGTCACTGTCATGTCTTATCTTTAGCTAGGGTCTAAGTGTTCGTATCATTGTGTACATAGGTCTACATGACACCGCGACCATACTATATCCTTAAACTTCTCTTGAGTCAGGAGTCGGTACGACACTTTTCTTAATTTTTGGTGATATATTTACCAGTCTAATTATTATGATTATCATACCATGCATAAAGTGACAATCACATGTTATACGCAAATATAAATACTCTTGTACGTTATAGTACACGCATGTACCTACTTAATATACTTACAGGTATACATCAATATGCACATAGGTGTACAAAATAATATATGCATAGGTATTTATCTTGTATATACACAGGTATACACCTTGATATACACATAAGTATACATATACATACATCATATTCTATACCTATAATTCTATACTGTAGGTGGAATGGATACTTACTTGGTTCAAGTGCTGCATAAGTCAATCTCAGTTTCCTCTTTCCTAGACTTCTAGGATCCTGTTGGCCAATTATAAAGCTATTAGTTAAGTTTCACTATTTCCTCCGTGTCTTAATACGAAACGATCGTAAATTAATAAATCGAGTTGCATAACTGAATACAACTCCGCTAATTTTGATTTTCTTACTTTTATCTAACTCTACCCTATTGTCTCTAACAAAAGGCGGAAATTTTTCTAATCATTTCTTTTTTTCTTTTTGGAATGTTTCGGGTTATTCGGGCAAAAATGACGATTTTATCTTCAGTGGATCTCCTAAACTTTCCAAACTCGATTTTGCTATTCTAGCAAAAATAGCTGTGTTTTGATCCTAGAATAATACCCTAGGGTGTCGAGTCTCCTTATTTTGCGTCTATACCCCACTTTATTAAAACCTTACAATTTTGCCCCTTAACTAAAAATTTTGACAATTTTACCTCCTGGGACTAAAATTAATTTCTTTAAAATAATATTTTTCATTTTTCATAAGGATCATTTTTGCTCAAAGTATCATATTCAATATCCTTTTGAAAAATTACGTTTTTACCCTTTTAAAATTTTTTCTAATTTTAACAAATTTTTGTAAAATTAAAATCTCACAAACGGTTGCGATTTTCGACGAACTGTTCATGATGTCTAATAGTTTCGTTGAGATCTACAACTTTTGTGTTTTAACTTTTTTAAAATTCTCACTGCATAGGGGTTTTTTGGGCATTTTTCAAATATGCCGAGAAGAAACTTTTTCTTGGAATTCAGTCCTTGGGTTATTTTTGTAAAAATCTATTTTTAAATAGCATATCTACCCCTGTGAAGGTAGTTCTAACTCTTGTCTAAACCATTTTCATGCCCAATCATCATTTTTGAAAAACTATAATTAAAATTACAAAAATAACCTATTTTGCATAAATTATCCTTTTGCACATTCAATCCTTGATTTTCACAACATCAACAAACCATAAATCATATATCTATGGAATTTAACCACAAATTTGCTTAAGAACCCACATGCTTTTTGAAATAACAAAAATCAAAACAAAAATCACTAAACTTTAAATTTAAAGAATCAAAATTTACCCAAGTAACACTTTGTGCTTCTGGCCTTCCAAGGCTCTTTTGAAACTCTTTCTTAGACATTTCTCATACAAAAATACTTTGAATTAACTTTCCTTCCTTCACCCAAGAAAAAAAACCTAAGAAACCTTGAAAAAAGTTTAGGTTTTTATCTTAAAACTTGATGAAATTTCTTAAGCTTTGCTTCTTGAACTTAATTGGGGTTAATTTTGCAAAGATGTGAAGTTGAAAAATTTTTAGGAAAGCTCATCAATGGCTGCCGTGGGGTTGGAGGAAGAAGAAGTGAAATTTTTTTTGGCTAAAATCACATTTAATTCATGCTTATCCTTTAAGGTGACTCACCAAGTAATCCTTTGGTTTATCTGTAATGACCAAGAAAAATCCTAATTTTAAATAGCATAATTTGTCTATTTAAATGAAGAATTTTTCTTGGAAACACTGTGTACGAAATGCATGCTTAAAGAATTTATGGAATTAACATATGACTGTTCCAAAAATTCTAGCAAAGATTATATAGTTAATTAATTAACTATCATAATTTAATAAAGAGATTTATAAATTCAACTGCAACTGAGGCGGAAGAATTTATCTGCAAGGAAACTGAGAAAATTTAA
>CAMOHE010050114.1:0-19094 GCA_946598075.1 Artocarpus hirsutus
TGTTGTATATGGAATTAATTGAAGTCCACATTCCTTTAAACTTACTCCACATACTAGTTTTTGTATCCTTCCAAAATTTTAGGTTTCAATTCAAATCGATAATATGCTTAAAAGCCTATCTTGTATAGCAATGAAAGGCTCCTGATAAAACTTAATGGTTTGACTGTTAGAATCGTATCTTAGCAACTAAAATGGAAGTTTGGGTCTATTTAATTAAAAAACAAATGTGTGGGAGGGGTGGGGGTAGGGTGGAAGGATGGGGATGGTAGGTAGGGGGTGGTAGGGAGCTGGCAAGGGGGTGGGCACGCATTGACCACATTAAGAGCTATTGGGGGGGGGGGATAGGGTGGAAGGATGGGGGGGCGGCGGTGGGGTGGTGAGGGGTTTGTGTTGTAGAGCTAGGGGTGGGCACGTATTGATCATCGTTGATGCTTCTACCAACCAAATCGCTAAAGAACAAATTTACGCTTCAACCAGTAAAAGTCAAATCTACACATCAACTTTTTCATTGCTTGCTTGCCTTTTTTTGGCTTTCTTAATTTTTTAAAGTAAATTATCATGCTAGTCCTCAATTTTTTTATGAAAGTGTTGTTTTAGTCCCCAACCTTTTTTTTAATTAAACTGACCCTAGCTTTTTATTTTAGTTGCTGATGGATTATTTAGTTTGATTGTTAAAAATTGTTGGATATTATTTTTTTAATTAAAATTCTTAAATTATTCTTCAAAATAATGGATACATTAAAAAATTAAGAATAAATCACAATCGTTGATTTAAAAATATCAAATCATGACTATTGGTTTGATTGCCCAAAAAATTCAAAATCAACAAAAAAACAAAACAAAACAAAACAAAATTTCCTTCTTTTCTTTCTCTAACCCCTTCTCTTTTTCCTTTCTCTCGTTAGGCCTAACTACCTAAGACTAGATCGATTGCTGGTCCAAATCGACAACACTCAACAAGAGTTACGGCCGTCAAAATACAACAATGACAACGATAGAGGAATGAGATTTGAGGTTTTTCTTAAACTAAAAAACCAAGATTAAATTGTGCAGGCAACATAATCATATTTTAGTATACTTAGCTGAAGGAAAGTTGGAATAGAACAACTCAATCCAAGATCATCCTTTTGTTATGTTGTATATGGAATTAATTGAAGTCCACATTCCTTTAAACTTACTCTACATACTAGTCTTTGTATCCTTCCAACGTTTTAGGTGTTAGTTCGATAATATGCTCAAAAGCCTGTGTTGTATAGCAATGAAAGGCACCTGATAAAACTTAACGATTGGACTGTTAGAATAGTGTCTTAGCAACTAAAATGAAAGTCTGGGTCGATTCAATCAAAAAACAAATGTGTAGGAGGGGGGTAGGGTGGAGGGATGGGGATGGTAAGTAGGGGGTGGTGGGGAGCAAGGGAGCTGGCAAGGGGATCCGCACACATTGATCACATTAGGAGCTGTGGGGGGTGGGTGGGGGTAAGGGGAGCTAGGGAGCTAGCAAGGGGGTGGGCATGCATTAATCACCATTAATGCTTTTACCAACCAAATTGCTAAAGGAGAAATTTATGCTTCAACCAAAAAAAGTGAAAATTACACATCAACTTTTTCATTGCTTGCTTGCCTTTTTTTTGGCTTTCTTAATTTTTTAAAGTAAATTATCATGTTATCCCCAAATTTTTACGAAAGTGTTGTTTTAGTCCCCAACCTTTTTTTTATTGAACTCCCCAGCTTTTTATTTTAGTTGCTTAGAGACTATTTAGTTTGATTGTTAAAAATTGTTGGATATTATTTTTTTAATTAAAACTATTAAACTATTCTTCAAAATAATGGATACATTACAAAATTAAGAGTAAATCGTAATCGTTGATTTAAAAATATCAAATCATAACTATTGGTTTGATTTTTACCTTAAAAATTCAAAATCAACAAAAAAAAAAAATTCCCTCTTTTCTTTCTCTCACCCCCTCTTCTCTTGTCAAGCCCAACTACCCAAGACTTGATCTATGGTTGGTCCAAATCAACAACACTCAACAAGAGTTATGGCCATCGAAATACAATGGTGACGATGACAGAGGAATGAGATTTAGGTTTTTCTTAAACTGAAAAACCATTATTAAATTGTGTAGGCAACATAATCGTATTTTAGTATACTTAGCCGGAGGAAAAGTTGGAATAGAACAACTCAATCCACGATCATCCGGCTGTTATGTTGTATATGAATTTAATTGAAGGCCACATTCCTTTAAACTTACTCCTCATACTAGTTTTTGTATCCTTCCAAAGTTTTAGGTTTCAGTACAAATCGATAATATGCTCAAAAGTCTGTGTTGTATAGCAATGAAAAACTCCTAATAAAACTTAACAGTTTGATTATTAGAATAGTCTCTTAGCAACTAAAACAAAAGTTTGGGTCGATTCAATCAAAAAACAAATGTTAGGAACCAAAATAATACTTTTATGAAAAGTTGAAGACCAATATGACAATTTGCCATTTTTATTAAAAAAATACACTTTCTTAACTTCTTTTTTTAATGTATTCATTAAATATATAATCAAGAGAAAATGCATTTATTTATTTTGTTAATTTTTTCAACTATCATTGTATCTAATGTAAATTTATTGATTTTTGTTTAACCATTATTTTATCTATGTTACTTAAATTTCACCACTTTCTAATAAGTGTACAATTATTTCAAAATTTTGTTATAGTATTCTTGAAATTTCAAACTAATTGAGTCCCTATATTTAATCATAATTGTCTCTTCATGTAAGAAAATATAAATGTTATACATGTTCAAGTTCAACTCTGCATGTAAGTTGAATTAGAACAACTATTTTTCTATTTAATTTTACAATGATTAATGGTTAGAAAAATATTTTTTATATCAAAATATTGACAACATATCTTATAATTTCATATGATTATTTTTTCTGAAAAAGAATACACAAGAAATTAAAAAAAATTGCCAACTGGGGACGTGCCTATGGCACCTTCCTTGTACTAGCTAGTAATTATGATAATACAACAAATGAAGTGCTTGGCAACATTAGTTTAAACTTATTGGTTTAGACTAATAACAATGTAAAGCTCCTACGTGCTATAATGTAAAGTAAAAAAGTGAGTTACAATGTAAAGCTAATACTTGAATCAAAATTTTAGTTCAAATCAAAGTTCCTAAACACAATAGCCAAAATAAACTACTATGAGGTTTTATTTGATTTTATTTTATTTTTTAATGGAAATAACCATTAGGTCCTTCTTTGGTATGGTCTTTCACCAATAATACATGTTTTCTAACTATTAGATATAGTCAAAATTACTTATTTGATGCAAATCCAATAGATGAAATTAAACATAATTCTAACGCTAGATTACTTTATTTTTTTGTGGAAAAAAGAGTATCAACTAGCCTCCCTTCTACCTCCATCCTCTTTGGCATTTTAAGCAGTCTTGGAATCACCGAAAAAATAGTTAGGATCTTATGCCTAATTTTTCTCATTCATTGACCCAGAGCCTATTATTTACATTCACCAACCTAATGCTTCAATAATCAAAGCTACAATAGGGCCTTAAAAGAGGCAACGAGATTCAAACCTAGATTGATGAATAAGATGCCTAACTACTAGGCTATGACTTTAAGTCTAGGAGAGTTAAAGTCTAGGAGAGAAGTACACTACCAATTATTAGCTAGGTCTTTGATCAGCACTGAAAATCTACCGAATGATTATTCACTTTTGAAAACTCTACATGGGATCATTTTTTCTTTTCTTTTTTTTTTCCATGCAGGTTAGGTATTATAGAAGTGTTATGCCACTTGAAGTTCTCTCCTTCTTTCTTTCTTTTTTTTAACCCTCCTAGTAAATATACAAAGCAAGCAAATTAAACAAGAAAAAAGAAAATGGAGTGTGAGAAATCAATGAACACACCAAAAATTTAGTGTGATTCTTTTATATGAGAGCTTTGTTCACTATCGAAGATAATTTTACGGTTATAAACTTTGAAAGTACAAAGGGTTCTTTCGTAGTGATCGAAGGTAATAGAATAAGATGTTTGGAAAGTATGGAAAGTGTGATTAAAACCAATAGTTGGAACTAATTTTAGTTAAAAAAACAGTAGCATATGAGAGCTTTATACTATAATAACTTTTTATTTTTTACTGTAGCATGTGAGAATTTTTTACTATTTATTGGTTAATTGTTTCTAACCAATAGGCAAGTACCCTAGAAGTTTTGTGGAAATGAGTGCAAAGAAAAACATAATTTTCTTCACTTAAACAGAACAAATAAACCAGAAAATCAGTAATATAGCGGAACGCTCTAGCTGTTAATAAAATCTTTACATTTTCTATTGCAAATAAGACAAAACCTTCTTTCTTAATAATCATTCTCTCTTTTGTTCATCTTTTTCTTTTTGTTTTCTCATACGCCATAGAAGTATCCCGCTACTCAATCAATTTCACTTTATTGTACATTTAGCATTTTTACAATGGCCCTAAAACCACCTTGCTTTATCAAAGGAAGATACTAACTCACTACTTAGACATAACCAACACCCCTGACCAAAAAAAAAAAAAAACATAAAAGCAAAAAGAAAAAAAGTAAAAAAAACAAATCTAGTTAGATGGGTCACTATATTGCCCTCTTTTTTCCCATTTGTTTTGTCAAAAAAAAAAACTCTAGTTAAATCTTCACCATGCAAGTTGGTTAATTGTTGATTCACAATTTCTTCATATTAGTTAATCCAAGAAAAAATCAGCATTCCTAAAAAAATGAAAAAAAATTTCTTACAAATTCTTTTGGGGAAACATGACATTAAAAGCAAACCTAAAAGAGTTAGTTAATTGTACTATGTACATACTTGCTAAGGGTACTAATTCTCTCTCTAACTAATTAAGCATGCCGTGGAAATTTTGAATATGCAAGTGCATGTAATTATAAAAAGTAATAAAGTGATAACTTAAAGTATTGTTCCCACGATGATTATATTAATTTTATTAATTTTTGAAATTAATTTAGCTTTAGAATTATTTAAATGATAAAAATCTAGATTTTAAAAAGAAAAGAAAATTAATGTGAAATTTAAAAAAATGTTTAAATAAACATATCTTAAAAACGTTGAGAATTATGATTTCATTAAAATTAATCCGATCTTATTCAATTAAATATATTATTGTGATATCCTCATATTTTGTTGATAGTCGAATTCCTTATTGTATTTAGTGCTCTCTTTCGAGTTACACTAAAAATACCTAAGCATAAATACACACTATATTTCTATATGAATTAATTATGCCTAAGTTCATTATGATATGTGGTAATTCTTATTGTGACCACACAAAACATGTACGGGTATCCCTATCTTATATGCAATTTATGGTATTTTATACATAATCCTGAATCATAAATCTCCTCTCGTTTTCATTATAATTTATTTAATCATCTAATTAGTGGCCAGTTAATTAAAAGCATTAAATAAAATGTAAATACTCGACATAAAAATGAGGTTCACAATAATATAATTAAACTTAATAAAATATTCATAACTTTAGTTACATTACAATCAAAACAAAAAATAAAACTAAAACATGATAATAAAAGCACGCTAAAAATATTAAAATAAACATTAATCTATTATAAAGGATAAAGTTTGAAAAAAACCTGAATATTTTACAAGTGGTGAGCCCTCCTTCCCTGTTCACAACACTCTCAAACTGCTGAACACTCAAAAGAAAATATAATTTTTTTCTTTTCTTTTTCTTTTTTTTTTTTTTTTGTCCTGAGAGCAAATAGCTCTCTTTGATTGAGCTAATGAAGCTATGATGGGAAGATTCAAACGCCTTGCTTCACGGTTTAAATAGCTTATGTACTCAATAAAAATGCAATTAATGGAAGCTTGCTCAGGTGGCGAAGTCTGAGTGTAATCCTTGTAATTAAGCATGAAATCTGTGTCATTTAGCACAAAAAACCGTGAGTTTTGTTCTCCATTTTTCAGGACACATGTCAAGCTTATATTAGCTGTCTTCTTTGTTTTGTATACATGGCGTGCTTCCATTGGATCAAACGTGGCACAAAACTGGGCCTTGAAATACCAATATATTAGAGTGTTAATAAGACAAATGATTTTTTTTAATTTGCAGAGTTAAAATATGTCTCCAGTTTATAAATATTTTTTAAATGTATCAATGCATAAGTATAAAGATATTACTGACTTAATAATAATATTATTAGTTTTAATTTATTTTTTTACAATAATGATAATATATATATATATATATATTTAAGGTTTTAGATGGATTATAATGCCATTTATTTAAAAGAAAAAATCTTTGGAATTAGGGTGCCTTTTGCTTAAATTCAAATTGGTATTCAAAATGATGATTTAAAAATTCTCTCAATTAAAAGATGGAATCTTTTATTGACAAATTAGAATTACGATTTTACTGACAGAATGGAATTAAGAAATTGTGATTAAATTAATAATATAGTATTTGTTAAGTCTTTTTGTGTCTTACAGGTTATATAATTAATATATCATTAAGTTAATGATATGTAATGATGATGATTGTAATGACATTTATTTTTTAAGACTTCAAGTGGTAATGATATTTTTTTAGTGATATATAATTAAAATAATTATGTAGTATTTATTAAGTCTTTTTTATGTCTTACAAGTTATATAATCAATATCATTAAGTTAATGATGCATAAGGATGATGATTTATAATAACATTCATTTTTTAAGACTTCAAGTGATTATGATACTTCCTATATGGGCTATGTTAACATTATGGATTGATAATATGAACAATATTACATGAAGTTAATGATATTCATATTTTATTGCTTCTTGTATTTTTTTTGAAATTATTTTGTAAGCAATTTAATAACGGCTTATTTTTTATTTGTTTTTGAGTTTAGGTTACATTATAATTAATTAAATGTATCTATATTTCTCAAATATTAATTTTTTTGTCTACGACTCAATGGTAAGAAAAATGTAGAGATTTGTTAAAAAAATAAATAAATGATAAAATCTACTCCAAGAATATTTTTAGATTCTCAATATATATAAATTCAAAAAGGGACATATAAGTAAAATTTGTTAAACGAAAGATTTTAATTCACTACTTAAAATAAGGTCAAATTGCGTAATTTTTACTTAATTGGGTTCTGGTTCAAAGAAATGATCCTGGGGCCTTGGAATTGTTCATGCATAGTTCTTTGTCCCTCACTCTCTGCTTTCTCCGCGTGTGGTAGACTCTCCATATCTGGGCCATTCATTCTCTCCATCCAACGGCTATGATCAATCCTAGAATCAAATTTGATTTTTTTTATTTCTTCTTTTCTTTTCTTTATCAAACTGATCCATTTTTTATTACAATTTAATTCAAATCTTACTTAATTAAATATACACTCGAGAATTAAACAATTTACAACACAACAAAATTAATTATAACTAGATAAAATAAAGCAAAATAAATTAAAATTAAACTAAACTAAAAATAAAACAAAATTAATTAAAACAAAACAAAATAAATTAAAAATAAAGTAAAAATCTCAAAGATAAAGTCATTTTTTTCATAAAAATATAGTAAAATAACTCTATTTTATAGAGTTATCAAGTCATATATCCATTTCAAGAAGATGATAATTAACAAATAATTATTATCATATATATCACTCTCTATCTGTCACGTATTCATTTCAAGATGCATAAAAGTCCCTTAATTAACTGACTACTTTCTAGCTAGCAAGTACGAAGAGAAAGATTGATGGCCGTTACTAAACTCGTTAAAATAACAAATTTTGATCCTATTAATGTGCCTGTTATTGTGACCAAACACAATAAAAATGATAATTATGTATAAACATAATCGAAACAATATGAGTGCTAATACTTTTTATTTTATTATCCTTTTAATTAAAAGTAGTTATAATATTGTTTTTAAGTCAAACAAGGATAATATTCACCTATATATCTTTAAATAGCTGCTTCAAAGAGTGTACGATATTGTTATTTACTAATATAAGCTTGCATATACATACATACATTTGTATTATACATATTTATATATATGTGCCAATCCTATGTTAACAGCTGTATTGCACTAAGCACAAAAAAAAAAAAAAAACAAAAACAAAAACAAACAAACAAAAAACACCTTTATGGTTAAAGCTTTTTCTAGCGCTAGCTAGAACGGCTTTCCTTTTATTTTTTTTTTCCTTTTAGTTTGTTTCAAATAAATTGACTAAATTTTGAACGAAATTGGTAGAGGACAAAGTATGGAAATATTTATGCGTAGAAGCAAACCTTTTTTTTTTTTTGTTTTTTGGCTGGAATGTGTGAAGAAACAAAATAGGTGAAAGAAAGATGACAAGATTTGTGCAAGAAAGAGTGTCCACATATAACTGAATTGGAAAAAGCAAACCTAGCTAGTACAACGTTAACACAAATACCGTAGGATAGAGATCATTATATATATAATATATATATATATATATATAAAATAAAACTGTACTCTGACTTCTTAAAACTTTTATAATTATGCGATGCAAGCAGCCTAACACAATCTTAAAGTCGACTGGTGTTCGTGATGAAATTGGCTTAATATTGTTAAAGTTTTGATATATATATATATATATATATATAGAGAGAGAGAGAGAGAGAGAGAGAGTTTATGTTTATAAATGCATAAATTCTAGAGTCACCCTTCTGGCACGTCAATATCATACCTAGAGATAACCCTATACTCCAAGTACTGTTTAATATTGCTTTCATATAGAGTACTTGTAATTGGAATTCAATTGATCGTAAATCTGTGATTCTCCAGTATTCTATCTAATATATGTACTTTTTTAGAATAATATCCTATCTAATAATTGACATTCTTACTGTTAAATATAAACCGTGTTCCTACAGTGTATATAGTTAAAAACATATAATTTTGTTCCTGTTCAATATAAAAATTCTCTAATTTTCTTTTATAGTGCTTCCATTGAAAATATCATATATCGCTTGTACAAAATTGGTTAAAAAAAAAAAGACCGCGACCAAAAATGCAAAGAATTGTTCCGGGACAATTCGATCAAAACATGACAAAAACAATTACATCATCCTGTTTAAAACTCATACCTTCAATGTAACCAACTATTATACTTGCTTGGAATTGACCAAAATGGGCTTTGATGGATCAAGAAGAAATGGGCCAATGGATTGGTGATGAGGCACAAACAAACGTAGTGTAAGGGAGTAAAGAAACCATTTGAACGTAAAGGCTAGTGGGCTATACGACAGCTCACGTGCCAATTCCAACACCCGCCCTCTCTTTTGGCAAGCGTAAAACTAAAAAGTCTTGGCCTCCACTTCTCACATAATTGGCTTTTATTGCATTGTTATTTGCTTCACGTCACCTAATGGCTCAAGCCAACATTGAAGCCACCCACACAATTCTAGCCGCCTATGCCTCAACAAAGGCAACATTTTATGTATATGACTATATTTTCATATGTGCACATATACACAGACGTCATCCTTGTTTTTGGAAACCCAATTTGACCAAAACTGTTGGTTCAAATATTGTAGCATATAAAAACTTTATGCTGTAATTGTTTTTTTGTTTCATTATATTGTGTCATGTTAAAGTTTTATACTGTTCTTAGTTCAAACCAATTGGTTTGAACTAATATGTCTATACATTTGTGTGTATATATGCCAGCAGTCAAATTGTGATCCTTCTAGATTTCAAAATATATATAGGTTTTATCTCCATGTTTTATTCAAGTAATTAACAAAGACAATGGGGAACGTATCCCTTTTAACTCACCTTGTTAATATTGTGCCTTTTTTTTTCAAGTAATTAACAAAGACAATGGGGAACGTATCCCTTTTAACTCACCTTGTTAATATTGTGCCTTTTTTTTTGGAAATTTTTCTAAGTTAACATATAAAAGGAGAAAATAAATACCAAAAAAGTTTACGGTATTTAAGATATGGCATGCTGTCTACACAAAGAGTATTGCTCTAAATTTCTCAAACTTTTAATTAGGGTTTTGTAGTTAGTAAAATTGGCTAGAAAATTTCTCAACTTGGCATATATTTTGAGAAACACTTGGGCATCATGGTGCCGTAGCACAAATGCCATGTATGCTATTAATTTACAAATTAAAACTAATGTTAAATATTATTCACATGCATAGATTGAAATAACAATAAAGATGTCTTTTTTTTTTCTCTTCTTAAGATATCTTCAGGTTTCGATATTTATAGTCCACCTTTAAGACCTTTCCTTAGATTGTGCAGCATTACGGTGAGTGGTACTATAGAATGTAAAAACTATAGAATTATGTAACTCTCTTGAACATTGTTTCACAACAATTTGTAGTGTGATCATATATATGTGATATAAATTCATTACTTTTCAACACGTATACATATATGTATATGTGTGTATCTATACATATATTTAAATAATAAGTTTCAAAGGGCAAGCCAGCAAGCTAGCTTGTGGCTTAGCTTGGTAGCTAAGCCAATAATAACGTGAATATACAATATGGTTCTCATGATTATGCGGAGGAAACCATGAAATACACAATCAGCTACAAAATAAAGCGACCCCCCACTATGGAACTTTTTTTTTCATTACCAGCTCATTTAGTTTCAATTTGCCCCCAAAATGTAGTAAGATCCCAACCACACACCACGCAGTTTGTTCAACTGCGCAAGTCCAACACCCTCCCAAAAGCAAACTCAATCCTACGTCATCATCTAATTATTCTCTCTCTCTCTGTCCTTTTCACCTCGTATATATACCCACCCCTCTCTCTCTTTATCTCTCAATGTTATGTGCTTCTCACAAGCTCTTTCTATGTAGGGAGATCAATCTCACATCTCATAAATCCCAAAAACCCTCCCTCCCAGAGAGCTTGACACCATAAATATATACTAATATTATCATAAATGTTAAAAATGGCAGTCATGGACGCTTCCCACTTGACTTTTGTTTTTGGCATTCTTGGTATAAATATACACACATACACACACACACACACACACACATACATACAGATATATAGATTGTTACACTAGTTCCAAAAAAAATACTCAGTTTCATTTCTTCGTTCGTTAGCCTCCAATTCTTATTTTTTTTTCATGGTTTTATCAGGAAGCATCGCGTCCTTCCTCCTCTATCTATCCCCACTGTAATCTCTCTCTCTCTCCCGCCATGTATATACATATTTGTACATTTTCTAATAACTTAAGATATATGATTTCTCTTTCTGTTTCTATTTTCTTTTTAGGCCAACCTTTTACAGGATATTTAGGAAAAAATCTACGGAGGGTTTCCAAGCAATACCTTATTTGGTAGCATTATTTAGCTGCATGTTGATGCTGTACTATGGCGTACTCAAGGGCCTACATGATGGCTTCATGATCATCATCATCAGCACTATTGGCTGCGCCATTGAAGCCATTTATCTCATTCTCTTCCTCATATATGCTCCGGGAAAAGTCAGGGTACATTATATATATCAACTTAAACAATATATTATATATATTTTTCTTCCACATAAAAAAAAAAAAAAACTGTACTATTTATGTGTAGTTGATATTGATCATCTCTCTCTCTCTCTCTCTATATATATATATATATTTGTAGATTTACACAATAAAGCTTTTGGTTCTCTTTAACGTGGGAGCTTATGGATTGATGTTGCTCTCCACATCGTTCGTCGGAAACAGTCAACAGCGGGTTACCGTCGTCGGATGGATTTGTGCCGTGTTTTCTGTTTGTGTTTTTGCAGCTCCTCTCAGTATCATGGTAAGATAATAATATACTATATTACTACAGCTTCGATGTGGTTTTATTTTTCATGAGAGAATATGCTACTATTTGTTACTTTTACTTGACGTCTTATGATTTTTTTTTTTTTAAAATTTTGGTTGTTGGATTCTTCATCTACAGAGGTTGGTAATTAAGACGAAGAGTGTGGAATACATGCCATTCGCGTTGTCATTCTGCGTAACCCTACGTTCTGTAACGTGGTTCTTCTATGGCCTGCTTATCAAGGATTTCTTTATAGCGGTATTTAACTTATTTTTATTGTTATTATTTTTATTAGTAGTTTAGTTACTTCAAATGATTTTCATTATATATTTTAGCGTTGGCAATTGATGCTAGCTCAAACAGTTGCGTGCGCAAATGCGTAAGTGTGTCCATCAGAATTTTTATATCTTCTTTATAGTAAAGTGGGAGCCATATATAGGCCCTAAACCATATAAAAAAAGGAATTGTGTATATATGGCTACATATATACAATATAAATACATAATGATGTAATAGTATTTATTATATATAAATCATATATATGTGAGTGTGTATATATATACACACACATAAAAAAAATGATGTAACTTGTTAAGGGTTTAAAGAAGTTGAAACAGCATAATAACTTTAGTTTTATAGAACCTATAGAAACTTGCCACGTTTGCACCTATGATATATGTGTGAAACCTGGCTAATTAATGGCACGTTCGTTTATCATGTTCAGTCACCAAACATTCCAGGGTTCTTGTTCGGGATTGCGCAAATGATTTTGTACCTTGTCTTCAAGAACTCCAGAAAAGAGGAGTTGCCCGAGTTTAAGCTACCGGAGATGCCACCGAAGGCCGTCGTTCAGACAAGCGCAGTACAAGACGCCCCGACCATGAATGGCAGCATTGCAATCTCAGAGAGGAACAACAATGAATTGATTGTGATTGTGTGATCATAGCTAAGCCATTTACAATCATAAACCTAAGTTGAGAATTGCATGTATGAGAAGTATATTTGGGATATAATATATTTATGTTATGCATACATATAAGATAAAAAATAAGCAGAAGAAGAGATTGGAGAGGAAGGGCCTATTGATACACAAAAGATTGGAAGCATTTATACAATGTTTACCATGTTTTGATTTCTTCTCAACACATGTTGGTTTAATTATTTTCTTCAAATTAGGAGAGTCTAATAAAGATTTTCAGGTTTGTACTGTTGGTCCAAATTAAAATTCGGTGCCATATATGCGTAGAATTGTACCTTTTTAATGTCTATTGTTATGAATATATATCCCCTATGAACTATAGCATGACCTTTTGCTTTCATCAATAAATTAATTGTTAATTAGTAATTACTAAAAAAAGACGGCAAAAAATTTCAGAAAAAAAGAGGACTATTTTCATAAAATCCCCTCGAACTATATACACTACTTTACTTGGCTCTCAATTTTGTAAAGCTGGTCAAAATGCCTCGATCTATAGAAAACACGTCAAAATACCCCATTTGTCCGTTTTTGCTTATAATCTGTACAGAAGTGCTGATGTGGCAATAAAAAATTATTTTAAAGAGGGCAATTTAGTAAATTTAGTGAAGATAAGTATTTGCAAGAATAAAATAAACTAAAAAATTTCTTTAAGAAAAAGTTGCCCCATCAGAGCAAAGAAAAAAAAAGGAAAAAGAAAACGAAAAAGTTCTTCCCAAACGTATCAGCCATACGGTTTCACCAAAAATTTCCCAAATCTTAGTCAAATTGGGGAAGAACTAAGTTGGATAACTGGGTTTTCTTCTTGTTAGCATGGACAATGGCAAGCTCTCGTGGTTTTGATTTCTCTGGAGTTCCAAACAATGGTATGTCTAATTTTGAGTTATTGAGTTGCAAACTACTGTTTTAATGGGTACTTGGTTAGTTAAGGTTTAATGATTTGTTTACTTATATTTGGTATGTGGTTTTTATGTAAAGTCAAGAACTTGGTGCTATTTGTTCTGTTTGTCTATGTATATTCCGTTAAGAGCTTTTTCTTTTTCTATTTTTATTTTTTTATTTTTTTTGTCTTGGTAATGGCCATGGGACTACGCCTTTAATATTTGCTTTGGTTTAATTGGAATGGAAAGGTACTTTTCAGAGTTAGAAATGCTCTCTATTTGTCGTATTGGCTGTTTGTGTGGTTTATGTAGGACTTTTTCCAGCAGCTTTAATTGAAACTATTTAACATTTAAGACTTTTTTTTTTTTTTTTTTCCTGAAAGTAAACCATTTAAATCGGTTGTTGTGCATTATGTCTGTTATTAAGAGAAGTGAAATATAAGGATTTTGTTTTGTTGTGAAGTTCTTCCATGGTCTGAGCATAAAGTTGCCATGGTTGCCATGAGACTAGGCGCAACTAAAGTTTTTCTTTCTAGGGATTGCGTTACCAAATTTGGGGTTTTAATTAATTTGGAGGGTAAGGGCATTAAGGATAGTGAATATTGCAAACTGTAATGTCACATCAGCATTTTCTGTCCAGATTATGAGCGGAAGTGGACTAAGAAGGTATTTTTATGTATTTTTTTTAATAGATCAGGGGATATTCTGACCAGTTTTACAAAGATGAGGTAAAATAAATTAGGTATGAAAATAATCCAAAAACAATACAGTACAAGAGCATTGGGAAAATTATCATAGGTGACTGTTGCCTTACGATAGAATTTTTATGTTAATCTTCCCACTTATTACAGATTCAAGTGGAAATAAAGCTTATCACGCTAAGGGAAAAAAATGTAGATAAAATAGTTAAATACTTGTTGAAAAACAACGGTAAAAGTTGGGAAAAACTATCAGAAATGTTCATGAGAAAATTTAATATTATTTGTTCATGATCTTTTAACGAGCACTCCTATTTAATTTCATAGGATTAGAACTCCCTATTATTGTAAGATTATAGGCCACAATCTACTATATAGTATATTTTTTAAATCGATACTCATATTTTTTATGAACAGTTAGGTTTTAATTCATAAGAGGGAAAAAGATTTTCTGGTGGTACTGACGAGAAGAAGTACTCCTTTTCCTAGTGAAAATTGGTTGTATGAGGCCAGAGTTGATGACTTCGCTACTTCAGGAAGAGTACAAAACAATAACGAAATATTTTGTCTTTTTATTGTTCACAAATTAAATGATGAGACATTGGAACATCTTTAACTGTCTCATGGGAAAAACTCATTTTCCAAACTAACACTTCACAAGAATTTGGTGAAGAAGTATCATAGCGATAATGATTGTGTTTTAAATTTGTTTTTCTTTTTAGAATATGATTTTTTTTTCTTTTTTTTGGTTTATAAATAGACATGTAATTTGAATACATATTACCTTTTTTTGAATAAATTGGCGTATGACAATAAAACAAGCGCTTCTTGGGAGGCAACCCAAGCTCTTTACCCTTATTCATTTTAGTTTTTATCATTTTAATCAGTATTTTAGTTAGTTATAGATTTTTTTGGTATTTTATAAGCTAATTATGATGCATTTTATTTTTGTGGTTATTTCAGGTATTCTCGGAGATTATGGATGCACAATAAACACAAAAGACGCCTAGGCGCCACTTCCTGGACGCCTAGGCGCTGTTAAAGAGGGCACAAAGACCCGAGAGTAACACGCCTAGGCGCCACTTCTTGGACGCCTAGGCGCTAAAGAGGGTACAAAGACCCGAGAGAAAGGCACATAGGCGCCACTTTCAAGGCGCCTAGGCGCTCAACCTAAAAAAAAAAAAAACTGATTTCGAATTAGCGCCTAGGCGCTATAAACATAGTGCCTAGGCGCTGTGTCGTTTATAAGCCACTCCTGGGTCGTTTTAAACAAAATCAGCGAGAAAGAAAAAAAAAAACTACTCCTCTCGTCCCCTTCATTCTCTCACGCACACAAACACCTCCTATTGCCCCTCATTTGATTTTGTCCTCATTCCATCACCCATTCTCACTTCTTTCCACCCAAAAATCACCACCCACAAAGCCTCCACGCCCCCATCCGAGTTTACTCCAAAGCTTGAACGTGGGCAGCGAAAAAAAAGACAGACTTTCCAAAAATTGGGCCACGAAAATTGGGGTTCTTTGCTCACAACAGGTAACTCCACTCTGCTTTTATGCTTTGCCTGAGAATTGTTGAAATTTAGGGAGTATCAATTGACGAAGAGGCAGCTATCTAGAGTGAAATTATTAAGTGCACACTAAGTGTTCGACGAAAAGTCTGAGGGAGATGAAAGAGTTGGTTGTTGCCAATTGACATCAAAGGTGTTAGTAGACATTATATGTGTGACATTTGAGATCGTTTGGTGACATTAGTGGTTGATTTGGAAAGTCTAAGCGAAAGTTTAGGGGTGTACGATTAGTGTGAATTGCAGCCATGCCACCAAAGAAGCATGTAAAGGGTTCGACATCTGTGCAGTATGATAAGGCTAAATTTGTCTCACAGGCCGCTTTTACTCGTTATCAGTCCTCGTTGGAAAGAAAAACTCCCATTGCTAAACGGGGACTTGATACATGTGAAAGGGTAATACAAATTTTAGCCTGTTGTTAGGCCAATTTTGTGAAACAACCAAGCTCGAGCCTGACTGCCGTGGTTCGAGAATTTTATGCTAATGCATCTGAGCGTGACAATGGAAAAGTCTTTGTGAGAGGAATATGGGTAAAGATTGATCAAGCTGCTATCAACCAACATTTTGGGCTACCTAACATTGTCAATGATGAGTATCAAGCTTACATGGACAACATTGACCACGATGAAATTCTCAACAGATTGTGCACACCAGGCACTAGTTGGAAAATTGGACGCAATGGTGAATATATTTCATTCCCTCCTAGTGCTCCCCGAAACAAGGCATACAAGGCATGGCATAATTTTATTTGTGCTCGCTTCATGCCAGTATCCTATGTTAGCGATGTGCTAAAAGAGCGGGCTATGCTTTTATATGCTATAGTGACAGGAAAGAGCATAGATGTGGGTCGGGTGATTTCTCGACAGATAGCTGTGAGTGTGATGCATGCTCACTTGGGCTTGTATTTTCCTTCACTAATTACGGAGATATGTGGGAAAGTTGGAGTCCATTGGGATGCCACGGAAGAATGGGTGGGACCCCGGCATGTCATTGATGATTCGGTCCTCACATCATACAGGGAGATAGAAGCACAAGAGCCAGCAGCAGGGGCCAGCTCCTCTAGGTCCTCCCGACCCCCACGTCCACCCCGATCCTCAAGTCAAGCCTCAGTGCATGAGCGCCTGGATCGCATGGATAGACGCCTAGACCACATTGATGATAACATTTGCAACTTGGCGCAAATAATGAACCAGATGGCCCAGCACTTGAATATGAATATGGACAATTTTTCGACAGTCGTAACCTTCAATGATGATGATGAAGAGCATGAGGACGAGGACGATTAGACTGCCACTATCTTCATTCTAGGGAGTTTTCTTTTCTTTTCTTTTCTTTTTTTTTTGTTTCTTTTTATTTTATTTTCTTTTCTTTCTTTTTATCATCTTTCATTTTTATTTTTCTTTTATGTTTATTTTATTTTATTTTCTTTTCTTTCCTTTACATTGAGGACAATGTACCACTCAAGTTTAGGGGTGGTGTGCTGCTTTATGTTTGGTTTATGTCAATCAGTATTTTATTTACTTAAGTTTTAAGTTAGGTTTTATTTTTGTGTAGTAATTATGATAGGAAAATTGTGTCGTTTGAGCATTGTTTAACTTGAATCATAGTAGGCCGATGATAAGACTATGGTTGAAATTGAATGTAGCTTTTAGGGGATAATAATTATTCTGATCTATTTTTTTCTTGTGATGTGTTTGCCATGCTATGATTCTTTGAGCACTTTGAGCACCCACGCCTTGATCACTTAAGTATTCTATGCTTAGAGGACTCTTATGTTGATTAAGTGATATTCTTGATCTCAAATGAACGCTAGAACCTATTTGATAACCACTCGAGGTGAAATCCTAGGCTACACAACATTAAAGATATGATTTAGGCCATTTTTGGACTGTTTGAGCCTTTCAAGCCTACCATTGACATTATTTAATCACTAGTTATCCCGTTGAGCCTTATTAGCCATTTTCTTTGTTACCCACATAATCAACTTAGCCTTTGAATTATTTTATCCTACTTAATCCCTCACTCATAAGCATGACTAGTTTGTCTAGGAAATTATGTGCAGTAGTATGATGGGAGGATGGGTGGAGTTTTGAAAAACTTATCAAGGAATATATTTTCCTATTATTCATTCTTGAGTGGAGTTTTGAGTACTATTATCAAAGGATTTTGTATGCATGTTTATTCATTATTCAAAAAAAAAAGAAAAAAAAGAAAAAAAAAAGCACACAAAAAAAAACAAAACAAAAACAAAACAAAAAAAAAGAGGCAAAAAGAAAAAAACAATATATAGATATAATACATACATCCAATAAATGTGGATGACAAAGAAAGTACAACATAAGTTTGGGGATGTACTGAGAGTGTAACAAGAGTTGGGGGTGTACTTAAAAAGAAGATATGATGTTTTCATGAGGTTCTAAGACAAATTGTGTGTTTATGGGTGAAATTTGAGCCACATTATACCTTTTATCTCACCTTTTTACCTTAGCCACACATTACAAGCTGAATAAAGTCCTAATAATCTTTGATGATGCGATAGTCTACATTAGTGGAGAGTGGGTTTGAAAAGTAGGCCTATGGAGTTCATAAATTTCACCAATTTAGAGATCTCCTAGAATATACTTGTTGGCATAAACTAATCCGAGTGTAGGTGCAGAAGTGCTAAAGGCATCACACACACACGCTCAAGGAATTATGAGCATGGTAAACTTGAGATTTAATTTGATTTTTACATGATCACAATGGTTCGAGTTTCCTTTGAGTCATAAACTTTATGCAATCTTTGAGGCCAAGTATGATGAAAAATTAAATTGATGCTCAAACTAGGTCATGTGTTAGCATCGGTTCTATCTTTTTGTCTTGTTTGTTTTTTTCGTTTGTGTCTTTTGCTCGAGGACTAGCAAAATCTTAAGTTTGGGGGTATTTGATAAGTTGGTTTTAGGCTAATTAATTAGATGATTCTCATTTAATATTTTTGTTAGTTTTGAGCAATTTAAAGGGATTTGATAGTGTTCTATGTTCTTTTGTAGGTTTTGAGGAAAAAGGATGCATGATAGCAAAGCACAGGACAAAACAGACGAAAAATGAGCAAAATTGGATATGGGGACAAAGTGGAGCCTAGGCGCCACTTCATGAGCGCCTAGGCGCTC
>CAMOHE010050115.1:0-55532 GCA_946598075.1 Artocarpus hirsutus
ATGCCCGTATATCTTTTTTTTATAATCAAAATTTCTATTTACCAAATATAATCATTAACATTTATTATGAGGTTTATTATGAAAACACCTCAATCTACTGTTTAAGAAAACAATTAACAAGAAATCCTTTTTCAACCAATCATTGAAAAACATTTTATTAAAAATCACTTTGAGGCCAAAACATTTAAATCTGGCTACCAAAGAAGGGGTAGAAGTCCTACCTCAATACTTGTGCCGTTGTCCTACACCGTAATCCCGGTCTGCTATACGTTAGCTCCACGGATCCACGCATAACCTTAAATGAAAACTAGGTCTATTAATATCTAACCCGAGATATCCTAGATTATTAAATCATCTCATGGTGTCCTAGTGTGCCATTTAGGTTTATAAAATCATTTTATAAAATTGGAATTTCAATCGTGGTTCAAAACAGTGAAAACGGGTGAAAAATCACAAAATTGGGTTATGCTCGGTTGGCCTGTCGGTCGCCTTGGTTCGGCCAGCCGAACTGTACAGTTCGGCCTGTCGGAGGTCCAAGTCCGATCGGTCGAAGTTTTTCAGGTTCGGCCTGTCGGTCAAATGAATCTGACCTGCCGAACATATGAATCCGGCCTGCCGAAGATCAAGTTCGGCTTGCCGATCTGAAAAATTTCAAAAATTTTCACGCACGGGTCTCGGCCTTCCCGAGCCCAAATCTTCAAATCTAACCTATTTTCTCAATTCTCAGGCATGGATAATGATCATAAACAATAGAAAAACATAGTAGAACACTTCTCAATGCATTAAAACAAGTTTTAAATAAAATTTTCAAATAAATCTGAAAATAGAGAAAAATGAAAATTCTTTATTTAAATCCGTTTTTGATGAAACCAAGTTTACATTCTAGCTAATCTAAGTTCATCTAACCTAGATTGAAAGTTCTCTAAGCTTAGAAATGCTTAGATTTCAAAATGGAAGAAAATTTAAAAAAGTTTAGAAAATTTAGAACTAACCTTGAATCGAAGCTTTGATTCGAGTTTGTGGTTGCTCAATCGCGTTTCCAAGCCTTCAATCCACAATCCCAAAGCTTGAAATCTGATTTTGTTTCAAAATTTTGAGAGAGAATGGGAGAGAGAGAGAAAACCAAGAAAGAGAGAGAGAAGAGAGAAATGAGCGAGTGAGTGAGGAAGAGTGAGAGAAAGAGTGAAATTTATAAAGAGAATGGAAGCAATTTTCAATACCACATCCCGCACGTGGTTTTCCAAAGTAGGACGTGTTGGTCATTTGACAAATTGTTCGTTTTAAAATTTAAATAACAATTAAAAATAATCAAGAATAATTAAAAATCACTAAAATAATAAAAAATATCATAAATTTAAAAATTTCACATAATGATCAAACCAAGTTTAAAATATTAATTATGGCACACTAATTCATCATTTAACACACTAATAACACTTAATTAACTGCGGGATATTACAGCTCAACTAAATCTAATTTATTTTAATCCATTCAGTTATAATATCTTAATACAACCCAATTTGTTACAACGCATTTGAGGCGAGCTCTTTAAACATAAACGTCAAAATGGTTGAAGATAATGTCCAAAAACTAAGCCAACGAGACAAAAAATTGAGGAAAAGTTTTATAATGAGGTATATTATTGAAATTATACATAGATAATATATAAATATATATATATATATATAGTTTCAAATTCTCAATTCAATTTAATCCAAAACTTTCGAATTCCTACATTCATTGATTGTTAGTTTGATGACTAATTACTACCTTCAGCATTTCCTAGCTTGCCAAGTGTTTATTTATTGAATTCTATTTGCGTGCTATGAATACGGTTAAATGCTATCTTCTACTAATTTGAAAATAACCTTACCAATCTTTTTTTTTTCTAGAATAAGCCATTATAACAATAAAGGGAGAAAGAGCCAAATAGCATATTTTATTTAAAGGTGAGTAAATAATATCTCATAGTTTAAAAAACTGTACAAACTAGCATATTTAAATTTTAAATAGATTCCATGATTCTGAAAAGTCAAAGAAGCCCTTCACCTATCCAAAAACAAGAAATTGCCATCTACGAAACCAAAAATCGAAAACCTAAAAATTGCCTCCATCGAAAACCCTAGCCTCTGAGAAATCCTCTAAGAAATCCTTACCTCCATCGCCTTCCTCGATGATTTCCAAGCCTCCGTCGCCATCCTTGGAGAATTCCTCAACTGTTTCGCCTCGAAAGAAGGCTTTGCTTATGTCGTTGACTTCTTCTCAAGTCACCATTTCAAAGAAGCTTCTTTATTACCGAATCAACACCTACAACAAAAACAATACCAGGTAAGTAACAAATTTCCTAGGGTTTTTACGATTTTTTGTCCTCCTATTGCTAGGTAAATACTATATTACGTTGGCTCTATGTGTTCTTGGTTGTAAAAAATGGAAGGAAATACAGTATTTCTTGGTAAATACTATATTTCCTTGGGTTTTTTTTTTATGATTTTTTGTTTGTGTATTGCTGGGTAAATATCATATTACAGTCACTATGCATGTGTTTGGTTGTAAAAAAAGATGGAAATTCAGTATTTTTCAGTAAATACTATATTTTCCAGGGATTTTTTACCTTTTTTTTTTTGTTTGTGTAGCGTATTACATTGACTCTGTGTGTTCTTGGTTGTAAAAAATGAAAGGATATATGGTATTTCTTAGTAAATCCTATCTTTCCTTGGGTTTTTTTTCACGATTTTTTTTCGTATATTGTTGGGTAAATACCATATTATAGTTGCTATGTGTGCGTTTGGTTGTGAAAAAGAGTGAAAATTCCGTATTTTCTAATAAATATTATATTTTCTAGGGATTTTTTACATTTTTTATTTGTGTATTACTGGGTAAATACCGAACTACATTGACTTTGTGTGTTCTTAGTTGTGAAAGATGAAAGGAAATATGGTATTTTTTTGGTAAATACTGCATTTCCTAGGTTCTTTTTTTACGATTTTTTGTTTGTGTATTACTAGGTAAATACCATATTACAATCATTATGTGTATATTTGGATGTGAAAAAGGATGGAAATGTGGTATTTCTTAGTAAATACTGTATTTCCTAGGGTTTTTTTTTACATTTTTTGTTTGTATATTACTAGGTAAATA
Organism: Artocarpus hirsutus; assembly: GCA_946598075.1. Lineage (NCBI taxonomy): Eukaryota > Viridiplantae > Streptophyta > Magnoliopsida > Rosales > Moraceae > Artocarpus > Artocarpus hirsutus. The sequence goes on from CAMOHE010050115.1 coordinate 3,139, forward strand.
CTATATTAAATTGGCTCTATGTATTCTTGAATGTGAAAAATGAAAGGAAATACAATATTTCTTGATGAATATTGTATTTCCTAGGGTTTTTTTTGCAATTTTTGTTATTGTATTACTGGGTAATTTGCTATGTGCATTTTTGGTTGTGAAAAATGGAAGGAAATGAGGTATTTCTTGGTAACCAGTGTATTTCCTTTGGTTTTTTTAAAGGTTTTTCTATTGTGTATAATTAGGTAAATACCATATTTCTATCGCCATGTGTGTTCTTGGTTGTGAAAAATGGATGAAAATACGATATTTCTTGGTAAATACTGTATTTTCTAGGGATGTTTTATGATTTTTTGTTCTCATATTGCTAGGTAAATAATGTATTATACTAGCTCTGTGTGTTCTTGGTTGTGAAAAATGAAAGAAAATACAATATTTCTTAGTAAACACTATATTTCTTTGAGTTTTTTAGAATTTATTTTGCGTATTACTGGGAAAATACTATATTACAGTTGTTGTGTTTGATTGTGAATTTGTAACAAATAATGATCTCTATTTAAATACAACATTGTAGATACCAAAAATAAAAAGGATGGCAAAAAAAAAAAAAAAAAAAAAAGAAACCTCTGGACCTAAATCAAAAAGGGAAAAAAAAACTATAATAGTGCCAGTAAGTAACTTTTTGTTTCCACTAATATTCATTCACACATTAAAAGAATGCTATATTTATGTATGAACACCATATTTATACATATTTAACTCTTAATACTATTCTTCTTGACTTCATATAGGATATCAAAATGAAGAAACCAAAAGAAAAATGGGATACATCATTAAGGGTCATCATGTGCTGCAACATCAAAAGAGTGGGTGACATCAATAGAATATTCACATAAACCCAAAAGGAATTGTTCGAAAAAAGACCATTTGGGAAGTTCCTTAGGCTAAAGATTGACACTGTATGAGAATAGGGCGTCAACTGCTTCTAAGGCAAGTCGAACACATAGATGTCTATGAGGTTGCATTCATGATCAGGAGTAAAAAGTTGACATTGGGGCTATAAGACTTTGCAATAATTACAAGCCTCAATTATGAGCAAATATATGATGTTAAAAAAAAAAAATAACTTCTCGAAGACAATATTTTGACAAAGGATTTTGCTAAAGATATAGTTTTTCTCAAAGACTTGGTGGAATGGAATTTGAAGATGATGGAAAACAAAGAATTCTCAAGCAAAGAAACGATGAAGATGTTGTAAAGCTTGCCAATTTCTATTTCATCCACAAGATGCTAACCTCGAACCAAAACAAAGTCAAAATAAGTGAAAATTATTTAAAGCCTTTATACAATGATGAAGAGTGCAAAAAAATATCCTTAGGGAAGGTTAACCTATAAAAAAAGTTGTACAGTGCTTCAACAAAAGTATTGAAAGCATGTCAAGCTATGGTGTTTCAATGTACGACTTTCCATTTGTAGTAGTACTTTGGGCATTTGAAAAACTACCCATTAGGAGGGGAAAAAAAAACTTGTGAAGCGACATGATGGAGTGGCAAAATCAAGAATGTTAAAGTAGGGCGACTCTTATCTTAGATGGGACAATCTAAGCAGCTTGTTTGATGATAAAAAGGTGAGTATTTTAAATCAAATACTATTAATATGCTTCTGTATTAGATAGTAAATATAATATTACTATGCAGATATCGTTACTACAGAAATATAATATAATACAAATTTCATTACACACAGGTCAAAGTGGAAGAAATAATTCCACCAGAAAAAGAAAAAAAAAAAAGAAAATACATGAAATTTTTTCTCGACAATAAAGAAAAAGAAGGAGAAAAAGAGAAGGGGTCTAGCTTGGCTTATCATGAGATGAACGATTTCAATGATGATTTTCTCAGTCCATGCCACCCCTAAAATGAGAAGAAAAAGAATTGAATCAGGTGAGAGAATCAAAGCAATCAAATACATATACTTCTTCAAAACTAACTTAGAATCAAACTCATTTCCTTAACATGAAAAGATTTTGAAACCTTGTCTAAATCAAGATCTTCAAGCAACAAGCAATGATCAATGTCCAAACCAGAATATCGTACAAAACAAGAAGAGCCAGCAAATGAAGTGGAAGCTTCCTCACAAACGTTTGCCCCATGACTAGAACTACCAATGATACCATCATAAAAATCAACAATCAAAGGAAACATCTTAACACCTTTGTCATAGTTAATCAAACCAAAAAAGCATCACATCTGCATCTCCATAGAAGCATCAATAAACTTTTTTTACAGATGAAGTCCTAAACTTAGTTCCCACTACAATTCTCAACAAAATAGAGTGAGAAACAAAGCCAAAGATGCCCAAATGTAGTTCTTTAACCAATATATTCCCAAAGTCTTAAAAGCAATGTCATCCTCAATCAATGATGACTTAAATGTAAAACCACAATATTCAATATCTGAAATCCTTCCCTAACACAAAATCACTCCAAGAACAAATCACCGGTAAATGAAGAAATCTTCAGCAAAGACGTAACTCCACGACCAAGAAGCACCGATCACCCAAATCAGATGAGAGAGAGAAACAAAGGATAGAGATAGACATCAGAAGAGAGAGGAAGAGAGAAAGAGAAAGAGAGAGAGAGAAAAGCGAGAAAGGGAAGATAAGAGGCAAATACATGAATAAAGCAAAACAAAAAGAAACTGATAAAAAAAATAAGAAAAAGGCAATTTAGGAAATTCAATACCAAAATATCATGAGATGTTTAGAGATACAAGAATGGGCTAGCTCGACCCAACCCGTTTTCCTTAGGCCCACACGGGTCATGGATCTGGCTGGGCCGACCCACAAATTTCATGGGCCAGGCCAGGTCAGGTCGGCCCATATTAGAATTACCTCGGCCAAGCCCAGCCTAGCTCACAGGTCAATTTTTTGTGGGCTAGGCCATGCCATGCTGTGGGCCAGGCCGAGCCATGTCATGTCGTGGGCCTTGAATGGGTTGGCCCATTCGAGCCCATCTACGAGTTAAGATGGATAGGCCCATTTTGGCCCATTGTGGGCTTAGATGGGCCAGCCTATCTAAGTATGCAGTTTTCAATTTTTTATTTTTAAATTTTTAAACAAGTTAACAAATATAAAAGTTTAAATAGTCAATGCAAATATGAAAAGGGATATTTTATTTACGATTACCTCATTAAAAACCTTCACAAAAAAAACCCAATGGGACAGAACCTTGGTAAGGAAAAAAGAGTACAATCATGATAATTATACATAAGATGTATACAAAATTACTAAAAAACAAAAAAAAAAAAAAAATAAAAACACTATAAATGAAATTGGGCCACAATGGGCCTTAGTGTTGGCCCATTGTGGGCCTATATAGGCCTTACAAGGGCCGGGATGGGCCTACCCATGATGGGCCTAAACGTGCCGACCTGGCCCATGATTTTTCATGAGCCGTGTTGAGCCAACTCATGGGCCGATATATGTTAGCTCAGCCCAGCCCACCAATATGTATGGGCCGGGCCGTGCCTTGAACAGTGACGGGCCGTGCCGACCCGGCCCATCACTGTATCAGGACAGGCTCATGCTGGCCCACGGGCCCTAACCTATTGTTGCATCTCTAGAGATATTAATAATTCTCATGACAAGACAAATTTATACTTATTTTAAAATCTGACATTCCTAATGTAACACCCTCCAAAAGTGTCATTTAATGCAATTTCTAAAAAAATAATTTAATGGAATTTCTGAAAAATAAAACTCCACCCGGCTAAACCTTTCCTTCATGTCTTATGTTTTAATGTTCCCATTTAAGTCTAACTATATTTGAAAGTAGAACGTGAGATTTTGATGTTTGGATTGCTCTAGACAGTACTACAGGTTTTATATGGAGTGTATTGAAACAGACACTGTCTTAAGGCATCCATTTGTATTTATTTAAGTCGTGCAACACTCGTGTTAAACTGCTATTTAAGACTTTATAAAGCTCGAATAGGCTTCTTGTTAACTTGCTTAGATTTAAAAGACTTCGCGGTAAAATTTGTTATTTCATTGAATTTCAAAGGGGGCTTTAAATCTGAAACATATTTAATACAATCAATTATTTGCAAAATGTAATTAGCAAGTAGTAACCAATCCAATGTGAGCCTTGACCAGACGTCATTTTTTTTAGGATTTGGAGTGTCTTTCTTTTTACACGAGGGCTTTTGATTTGCGTCCTTGCAACTCAAGATTTGCTTGTAGAATCGATGTTGCCGATGTGGTTCAATTATTATTCCCCTCTCTTCAATGAAATAACACTCATTACTCTCTGAGATCTAAAATGCCCGCCAAGGCTAGGAGAGTCCTAGGGCTTGTAAATGGTCACTAAGGTTATAACCTTCTATTTTAACTAATAATTATCAGTCTAAACCTTTGCATTTGAAAACTGTAAAAACATTTTTTAAAAAAAATTTGAGAAATGTTTTTCTTCGGGTCTTTCTTCGTGCATTTTTTGTTTGCAAATATAGCGAAAAGACAAAAAACCCTTAGATATTATTATTGATTTGAAAAACATTTTAAACTAAAAAAATCATAACCATAAAACCAAGTCTTTTTTTTGTTTAAGTACATCTGCCACCACTAATTCTTCTGAAGGAAAAAAAAAAAGAAATTTTAAAATATTTGCCTAAACTATTTAAGGGTATTTTTTTTTTCTTCTTTTCATCTTTTCATCTTTTTTTTTTTTTTTTTTGCTCAAAGACTTGAGTGAAGGATGGAATTGAAACACGTTTCTCAAATATGAAATATATATTTGTAATTCCTAAAATTAAAAGCATAATCTGGAAAAAACTGAAACTATAAAGCATACTTATAATTAACCCTTTTGCTTTTTTTTGACGAAGATAGAAAGGTCTAGTAATTTTGGCTTCCGGTCTCCACATAATTGTTCAATATGGCTTGCGTGACTCTCGTGCACTATTACATATTTTGTACATAATTTTTTTAAAAAAATCCATTACTATAATCCTTGAAAATGGAATTAGGAATATTGTACTTTTATTAGTTCACACTCATGTTTCAAGACCAAAATTTGACCAAAATAGAACCAAATAGACTATATTGTACTAATATATTGTCAACATTAACTCAAAAAATAACAGCTTTCAAAGCAAATGCTGATAAAGAAAGTTTATATTTAAATAATGTTGGAATCCAGTCATAAACCAGAACTTTCAGCCTTTAGTTTATTAAGAATTGAAGCCAGAGATTCTCAAAAAAAAAAAAAAGACCCAGAGTGTAGCTGTAAAGTTGCGTTTCAATTTTTGTATATATTTTTTGGTAAATTAAGACTATTGATTCTAAAATAATATTTAGATTAACATATCATTACAAATTTTCTCAAATTTAAAGTTAGCATAAAAAGTGAACTTTCTTCCTAAAAAAAAAGAAAAGAACTTTTTCTTGGGAATAAGGAAAAGAAAAGGCACCTAGACTACATAATTTGTTGACACTTGAACAACTTTGGTGTCATCTTGAACAATTAAATTAATAAGTTAATTAAAAGTAATGATTATGGGGACAACCAATTAAAAGCCTTCTCTCTCTCTCTAAGTGCTTTGTTTGTTTGTTTCCACATAAAATGCCGTTTCCTTCCGACCAAAATGACGCAAAATTTACTTCTTACATCGGATCACTTTAAATCAAACCTTAAAAATCCAAGAGCTTTATACAACGGATTTTGTTGTCCATGTCAAACGCTTACCATTCTATGCTTGCTCTTACAGAAAAACTCGTTTAATTTGAAAAGCATATCAATTGTTTTGACTAAGAGAGAGACAAGAAGAGATCACTGGGGGCATATTTGACACAATATATTGTATTGCATCACATTGTATTATATTGTATTAGTGTTAAACAATATAATGTTCAGTTTGTCATCATATTAACATGTTGTATTACATTATACAATATTTTGTTCACCACCATATTGTATTGTATTAATATTTAAATATAGTAAAATGTTGGTCATAGTTTTGGGGTTGAAATTCAGGACCAGGTCGGAGTCGAAATCTAGGACTCGGATCAAAGTGGGGATTTGAAACCGGTGATAGGATCGAGTTTCGGGAACGGGGTCGGGGTCGGGGTTGGGGTTTGGAGCTAGAATCAGAATCAGGAATTGAGATATGGATCGGGATTCAAGTGGTTCAGGATCGGGAGTTGAAGTTAGATTTGGGATCGGGATCAGTTTTGGGACTTGGGATTCGAGGTTGGGGTCAGGATTTAGGTCTAGGGTCGAGCTTGGGATTTCAGGGTCGAGATTGAGGTCAAGATTTAGGGTTAAGGTTAGGATTTAGGACCGAGGTCGGGCAGGAGCAGGGTCGGGATTTGGGACTAGGATCAAGGTCGGAGTCCTGATTCGAGACTGAGATCGGCATTGAAATTCATGATTTGGGTTAGGATTCGAAATCAAGGTCAGGATTTGAGATCGAGTTTGGGTTGGGATTTAGGGTCTTGGTAAGGTTAGGGTCAAGATTTGAAGTCAAGGTTGAGATTTAAAGTTAGGATTTAGGACTGAGGTCGGGGTCAAGATTCGAAACCAGGTTTAGAGTCGAGATTCAGGACAGGGATCAGGATTTGGGTCTAGGATTTGGGTTGGGATTTGGGGTTAAGGTCGAGGTTAGGATTCAAGGTTAGAGGTTGGGGTTGGGATTCAAGACTAGGGTCCGAGTTGGGATTCGAGATTTGGGGTTGGGGTTAGGGTCGAGATTTGGAGTCGGCCCAATTTATTGAAGTATGATAGATACATACTTAATATATAAGATCTTAAAAACAAAACATTAGATGAAAGACCTTAAATCTTTCTATTGTTGTGTTGGATTCACAATTAATCCTATAAACCCTAAGGATTGATTATCCAAACCCTAAATCCTGACCCCGACCTCAGTTTTGAATCTCAACTCCCGACCTCGACTCTAGTCTCGAATTCCAACCACAAATTCAGCTCTAAATCCTGGCCCCGACCTAATCATGAATCTCGACCTTGGTCCTCGATATTGAGTCCATATCTTGACCCCCACCTTAGTCCTAATCTCGATCTTAACCTTGACCTTGACCTCAACCCCAACCTTAACCCTGAATCTCAACTCTAACCTGGTCTTGAATCTCCACCCTAATCCTGACCCAAATCCTGACCTTGTCCATCTAGAATCTCGACTCTAGTCCTAAATTTTGACCTCGACCCCAACCTCGATTTTAAATCTTGACCCCAACCTTGCATCCCCACCCCGAACCCGGTGTTGAATCTTGACCCTGCCATAATTGTATGGAACATTTTTTTTTATAAAACTATTGTAAAAGATAACTTTGCTATTTAATTTTTAATTTAAATCCATTTTTACTTTTCGCTGCCGTAGAAATAGTAACAATTATAAGGTTTTAATAGTTATCCAAAATAGACACAATGCTAGAGTCATATTATCAAAAGAGTCATAATTAACAAAACTAAGTGCGAAAAATAAAGCACGTGGTATACATTTCTCATAACTCCACTCTGATCGTCCGCCGTTTCGCCACTGTCCATCAGATATTACTGACAGGTTTTTTACCTACAGTATCAATATTCTTGGATTAGCTTTCACCCATCAAGTAAAAACTGTAACTTGCAAAATATTTAAAGTAGCATATAACAGTAAAATGCATGTAGAGATTATGCTAAGTTATGATCATGTCTTATTAATTTGTCAGGCCCAAGAAATCATACTGATTGCACACGATCGATAGGAAGTTAGGGTTGTAAAGTCTCAATGACATCATGAGCTACTATAATTTATTTTTTATTTTTTAAATCTTAAGCTTCCTGTAGGTCGAGAGGTTAGTACAACATTCTTATTTAATTCATTTCTTGAAAATTTCATTAAACAATTTAGTAATCATCCAATATGACATGGCATAGCATATTTTGACTTGTTGTTAAACATGCTTACTAATTTTGGAAAATATTTCTTTAAAACTATCCTATTTATCTATTTTAGTGTAGTAGATTTCTTTATTAGTCCTGAATTCCTTATCCTCTAGTGGAAACAATTTTGTATAAAACACCCATTAAGAGTGTGTAAGAATAAATCTAATTTATTCTATATAAGTTTTTTTTAAAAATATAATCATAAGAATTTTATCATAATTCCTTTAGCAAAGGGTCGTTAGAATTGTAATTTCTATTACAAAGATTAATTATTCAATTAAATCCTCATAATATTTGAATTTCCTTAATTGTCTTTAACTCGTATTAAAATTGATAATTAATTAATAACCTTATCATTACTAAGTCTTCATGACCTCAATTAACTAAATTAGAAATTTTATAAATTTGTGATCCTTGAAATAAATTCTAATTAGCATTTTCTTAATTTGTTTAGTAGGCTCGTAATTGGTTTAAAACTCATTAAGCCCAAAAACGCTCCTAAGACATTATATATGTCGTACCATTAAAACTATGACCCAAGCGATTTTTAAACTACGGTGGGCATTAGACCTGCGTCTTTTGTCATAATATAAAAACTAGCATGTCGGATTGTTATAGTCACCGTTTTCTCGTTCATTTGAAAACCATTAAGGATTTTCTTTTAAAAACTATAGCCGTAAACTCAAAGATTTGAACCAAAATCTCTATAAAATAATGCCTAAATTTAGTAAAACACAAAATCTTGGGTTTGTATAGTTTATTTACAATGCTATAATTTCTTGGTTTGTCGAAAAATAGAATTCTATTGTTACACAATCTTTATTTGTAAAAATTAGTACTAAAAGATACCTTTTTGATTAGTTTTAGAAACTTACCATGAAACTGTATGTTAAAGCCAGGTTTTTTTTTATAAGAGTTACTTGTTTTAAATACATGTTTTCACTACATGCTTTTAATAGCTTTCATGCTCATTTAAAAGTCCCAATCACTGTCCTTAGTGTATTTTGTTTTTCGGTTAAATTTTACAAACTTTATCGATTAAAAATTTTGACTGCTAATATAAATCACAATTAAAATCTATTTTAGAGGTAGATTTCACAAAACTTTTTTCATGAAAGTTCTTCATTACATAGAAAACTAAAACTTTTGTATTCGGCTAAGATTACAATTTAGTCTTGAAACGGCCCAAAACTTTGAAAACTATTTCAACCCATAAATATAGTTTTTGGACAGTTTTTCAAAACTGTCCATACCTATATTTTAGAGACAAATTTATGAAAAAATTTCTTCATGAAAGTTGTCCTCTTGTCAAAAATTAAAACTTTTGTGTTTGATAAAACGTGAAATTTGAACAAAAATTAGCTCGAAATGGCCAATAACTATAGTTGCCAGTTTTGGGTAATTTTGGACAGCACCAAAACTGTATCTGGACAGCCATGAGCAGTTTTGAGTAACTCCAAGAAACCTATTATTCTACAGACGAAACGGCAGTTTTGCTTAGTCATCAAGTTTTGTTTAAAACGTCGAAAACTAAAGGTTTGTGTTTGAAAAAGTTTTAAAAACCAATTCTATGGCCTCCATTTACGCATTCAAAGTTTATGGAAAATTTTTCCACAAACTAAAACTTGTAGCAACATAAACCTAACATGCATATATAAGCTTTTTTACCAACATAGGCATACATAAACTAAACTAACCAATACATAAATAATTATTACAAACTATAACCACATAAAAATATAAACTAACCATACAAATATATACTTTTGAATTTACTTAAAAGATTAAGGGAAAAAGTTTATGACTTTTACTCTTTGGAGAGGTTTCTTGACCAAAGACTACTCGAGAAATATTGTCCTTCTTTCTCTTGACTTAGTTACCTCTTGAACATAAAATTACTAAAATAAAAATACATTTTTTGCTTTGTCTAAGGAAATGATGGAAGGTGTCAAAAATACTACCCTTGATGAGTGTTTTCTTGAAACTGTTTGTAAAGTTTGAACCCTCCTATTTTTACTCCTTGTTGTGCTCTCTAATACATAAACTAACTAGTGAAAATACATCCTTTTCTTAGCAAGAAAAATGAGGAGAACAAACTTAAAAAATACATTTATAAAACAACTCTAAAACTTCCTCTTCTCTCCTTTTTCTTTTTAACTTTGGACCAAGGTTTTGTAGTGAAGAAAAGGGAAGAAAATGTTTTGGAACTTAGCTTAATGAAACTTGGTTTTAAAAGAAAAAAAGGGAAGAATTTTTTTTTTTTTTTTTTAAGAGTGCTTAGGAGAATACTCAGGTGTGGAGTGGAAAATAGGAGAGATAAAGTCAAAATTTGGTCTCTTTGGAGGTACACTTATTTATAGACAATCCCTTAATTGATCCTTCCCACCTAACCTAAGTTTAATTTAGTTCTAAGCAACTTTGATTAAAAAAACTAGTTTAAGGAGTCCTTAAGGCTTGCACCACTCTAATGGGAAGTGATGAGATTTTTGTCTCATTAAGACAACAAGAACAACATCATCTCAAGTTGAGGTCATGGTCAAATCTCTTTTTGATTGTATTTTTTTTAAAACAAATATATTTTATATTGTCGGGAGAAGATAACTTAATTGATAGGAAATTTAATATCTATTTGGTCTTTTCCTATTTTTCAAATACAGTCGAATGCTAAACATAATATGAACCAGTATCGATATAAGTTTTGATTGCATACTGATTTGTGGTTGTGTTTAGTCTTAAAATTAATCGTAGACTAAATAAAAATTTGTTCTTGACTTTTTCTGCTTCTAGACTCAGAAAAAACATAGTTTCTTAATAGTGCCAATTTTTCAAGCTTGTGTAGTATTTTCTACCAAAATTGTTACTTGTGTAACTCTGATTTTTAATTAATTGGTAATTAAAGACTTATTGAGCATTAGAATGTTTTTCGATACATTGCTAACTTTGTACTGTACTAGAAATTCTTATAATTAAATTTTTTAAGTTATTTATGGATTGAAATTTCTTCTACCTTAATTCGCAATAAGAATTTTCCAATCAATTTATTAAATCACGAAAGTTAAATTTAACTTTAAAATTTACTATAAAATTTTTGGAATATTTATATTAGTTCTATAAATCCTTCAGTCACAAAAATTCATACATCATATTTCTAGGCAAATTCTCAATTTACATATGTAAATTACATTATTTGATGCTAGGATTTTTTCAGTCATTATAATTTCGACCCTGGTCCTAAATCCCAGCCTCGAATCTTGACATTAACCTGAAATCCTGACTCCAACCTTGGTCTTGAATTTTAATCCCGACCCTAATCTTTAGTCTCGAATCTCATTCTAAAACTTCAATTTCTATATCAATTTTTAATATATTTCAAATATTTGTTTGGCTAATTAATATACACTTTTGGTTTTAATTATACAATACAGTATAATATGGAGGTTTTAGGCCATATTTGATATCATGACTTGTATTATATTAATTTTTGATTTCATATTAAATAATACAATACATGGATATCACCAAATATTGTATTATTTTTAAATAATATAATATGAATGTGCTAATACGGCATATTAAATGTACCCTAGAAGCATATTATTGGTTTGCTTTGACTGAGAGAGAGACAATAAGATATCACTAAAATGATCGCAAGCATAACTTAATGGTAAATCCATATTCTACTCTATTAAAAGATGAAGAGTTTAAGTTTCAACCCCAAGTTAAAAAAAAAAGAAAAAGAAAAAAGAAAAAAAAAGAGATCACTATAAAAAAAAGATGAAAGAATCACCAAAACTCATAAGGAAACATTTTATTTGGTTTTTTAAATTTTAATCTCTCCTCATACATGTGGTTTTCAAGTTTAAAGATTCAATGAACTAGTTGTTACCATCTTATAGGGTGTCTTACAAAGTTGGCTAGAGTCAACTTTTTTGTTCAAAACATTGTATCATGTGATAGCTTTACAGTGTAGCAATTTTTTGTCTTTTATTATAGCATGTGAGAACTTTATATTATTCTCTAACCAAAAAGTTATTCTAATCAACTTTACCAAATACCCTTTTTTGACATCTTTTCCATTTGAAATGAAAGAAAATTTAGTGTTCATCTGTTTTTTCATTACAAGGAGTTTGTTGCATTTTTCCTTATTGGTGGATGTAAACTAAAACATATATTGTATTTATTTTCTAGAAATGAAAAAAAATAATATATGGTAACATTAGATCAAATACAGAAACATAAACACACCAGAAAAAATATCAAATGTCTTTTTGGGTGTAATTTTTTTCCTTTTTGCACAAATTAAAGTGCATAGTATAAAAATATTAGTTAAAATATGATTATTTGATTTTAAATATCGTATTTATTTTAATATTTTAAAATATGATAATATTGAAAAAACAGTCACCAAACGGTTATGCATAACAGGTGAAAACCTTAATTCAATATTTGTACTATATTTACATTTTTTTTACCATACCTTTCTCCGAAAGTTTTTTACCCAAAAAGACATTTACTTTGATTCTTGGTACAATTTTTATTCTTGTACATCTGAACAATGTAATCATATATTATTTATTTTATTTTAAGAAAGTAAATGCAATAACCATATCTCAGTTTAATCTCGAAATTTAATTTACTTCAGTATAAACAAAATAATAGTTTAACTAAACAAATGAAAGCCAAATGTACTTCATTTCAAAGTAAAGATATTTTCCTTTAAAATAGTAAAGAAATTTGTCTAAACATACACCCATACGGTTGGGAAACAAAGGATGGGCTTAATGGAAGAATGAAGGGAAGGACTTAAAAGAGCAACTAAGTCTATGCACTTAAAAGTTAATATTCCAGAATTCATTGGTAGAATTGGAGAAGAGCACTCTTGTACAATTTCATTGGGCCAAAATCCCACCGGTTTATAAAACAGTAGGCCTTAATTTAAAAAATATACTTTATATTAAACTAGGGTTTATTGTTTTATGAGTATTGAAGTTTTAACATATGAGAATAAAAAAGATTTTTCATTAAAAAGTACTTTATCATCGGCTCTTCAAAATGGTATTTTTTTTGTTGGGATCATTGTCATAAATGCAATTTTACAAGCTGTTGGATCTAATATATATATATATATATATATTATTACATATTAAACTGTTAAAAAAATATGCTTATTAATAACTTGTTAATAGATTATTTTTTCAATATCCGTCGAAAAAATTACCATTTTACAATTAGGACTGACGCAAAATTTAGAGTTTGTTTGGTGCGTAGGTTAAAAATGATGTGGTTTGAAACATATAGTTTGAATTATGAGTTTTAAACTATATGGTTTAAACGGTTCAAACCATCTGAAATTGAGGGGGCTAGAGTTTGGATTTTAAAGGTATTGAAGGTTTTGATTTGTTTAAAATTACCTTCATAATTTAAACTGACCTTTTTGTTATTCCATAAAACTTTAATTTAAACCGTTTTTATAGTTTAAATTTGTTTAAATAATTTTAAACCTACGTATCAAATAGTTTGTCAAAGTTGAAGTAAAAAAATGATAAAGAAAAAAATTTCGGTCTAAAAAAACACATGCAAAGCGACAAATTTCCAAGAAGAGCGTGTAATACACGCGTTTAAAGTTTAAGTGAAAAAGAAAAAGTAAAAAAATTTCGATTAACAAAAAAAAAAAAAACCTGCAAGGCGGCAAATTGCCAAGAAAGCGCGTGTATACACGCGTTGGAAGTGGAGAGAAGTAGTGGGGCACATAGTGCACGCAAGTGACGGTCTTAGTCAGTGTCTGAAGAGTATAATGTATCCATACATACCAACTTATCATGTATGTGCCTGCCTGTCTGCCTTTTTGCATGGAACGGCAGCAGTCATTCGCTGTTCCTTCTCTCTCTCTATCTCTTTCTTTATTTACTTATTTTTTTATTTTTACTTTTAGTTTTATCTTTCCATTCATTTTCGTCCTTCTCTCTCCCTCACAAGATAAAAAAACTAAAAAACAAAATGGCAATTAAAAAAGAAAAATTCTCTCTCTCTCTCTCTAGACTTGCTGAAACTGATGCTACACCGCTCCTCTTAATGATTCTCTCTCCCTCATCTTTTGCAACCGCTAGGCAAAGGCCACTTCTATGAAATCCAAGCTATCACCCTCGTCATCATCATCATCTCTCTTTCACCTTTTGCTTCTCATCGATTCTCCTGGTACGCAAAACCCAAATCCCTGTTAGTTAGTTTGATTCATTAATTCCTTAAATTTTACTCTTTTATCTCTATTTTTCGTCTCTCAAGAAACTAGATTGTTCGTTTCTCGATTGGCGGTTAGTTTCTACGAATTTTTCTTTTTCTTTTCTTTGCTGAATGATCAGATTTTTGTTTTGTTGCCAATTCCGTTTGTATATTTGGTGTTTACGCTTTTTGCTCGATTGTTCAATTGCTGAATTCCGTCTGATTTTGCTGCAAAAAAATTATTCTCTCAACTATATTTCGATTCTTCTACTTGTGCTCTCTCATCTGTTTTTGATTTGATTGTCTGTTTGGTTGATGAAAGTATAAGAGACTTGTTTGTGGATTTATAATTGAGAGAAAGTTAAAAGTTTTATGGATTTTTAACTAGGAGAAACTGTAAGATCATAGTTTGTTTCTTTTTTTTTTTTTTCAGAACAAATTTAATTGATTTTGCGTCGGGGGGGAAAATGAATAAATAAATAAATAAATAAATAAATATATATCAACAAATGAATAAATATGAACTAAATTATTATCCTTTTCCTTGATTCCTTCTGTTCTTGCTAAAATTTTATGCTTTGGATTTCTCTATCTTATATTTCAGGCGTGTCTTATAGCCTTTTGGTTGTTAGATTGAGTTTTTAATATATGTTTTTATGCTAAAGTATAATAATTTAGCTTTCTGGAATTATTTATCTCTGCTATTTTGCTTCCCCAATTGAATACTTAGAAACTGGTATGTCAAACCATGGCTACTTAATTTTTTTTTGCTCTGTGTTTTATTCTGTGTTTATTGTGACGTTGGTCTTTTCCTAAAGAAACATTTTCAATTGTTGTGTTATATATTGGTTAGTAGATTTTGTTTTCGTCCTCAGGAATAGAATCTTTAGTTAAAGTCTCTGGAGCTCGCCTTACTTGCTGAGATATATTGGGGATGTTCTTAAATTCTTTTGTCGAAGAGTTTGCCAAAAACTGGTAGAAGCTTTAGATATATGGGGTGTATTCTTTAGATTCTGAAGTAAGCTATGATATTGGACGTGGGAATTATAGCAGTCATTCTTTTCGTTTCTGTGGGCTTGTTTTGAGTACGTTGTCTTTTTTGTGGAATAAGGATACAAAAAAAAATCATTTTATTCATCCAAGAGCTTTTAGAAGAGGACTCCTTTCTGGTATATGGCTTATAATTCGTTCCTACTCCCCTGATTTTGATGTGATTTCGAACCGAATTTTCAGGAATACAATTGTGTCTATGTCAGATAGTGAGAGGGAAAAATAACAGGCAGGGACTGAAAAATGGGGGCGTCCAGCTCTAAAGTAGAAGAAGATAAAGCCCTGCAGGTATGTCGAGATAGGAAGAAGTTTGTTAGGCAAGCACTTGATGGGAGGTGCTCATTAGCAGCAGCTCATGTTACATATATTCAGTCACTTAAAAACACAGGAGTTATTCTTGGGAAGTTTGCGGAGCCTGAAGTTCCTATTGAATCTTCTTTGTATACTTCCACTAATGCAACACCTGAGCCTCAGAAAGCTCTTTCTCAATTCTCGTTCTCTTCTCTGTCTGTGTCGCAACATGTGGATGCAACAGAAACTTTTTCTCCAACATCTTCTCCTCCTAGCTCTAGTCGAATTCACACAAACCATATGAAATTTGGTGGCATCACTTCCAAAAAGGTTGAAGAAAAACCCTCCATACCTGTTGTTGGGACGGTGATCTCTTCAAGCACCCCACAGAGCACCACACCGCTATCGACTAGTAGACCTGAAAACTCACCATTTGAAGATTCTTCCCTCCCTTCTGGAGCTCCACCATGGGATTTCTTTGGTCTTTTCCATCGAATCGACCACCAGTTTTCTTTCCAAGATGGTAAGGGTGTAAGCCTGGGGTTTGAGAGTTCCGATGATATAAGATGTCTAAGAGAAGAGGAGGGCATTCCAGAGCTGGAAGATGATGAAGAGAAGGGTTCTGTTCATGGAAAGGAAGGATCTGAGGATTCTGACGATGAATTTGATGAGCCAGCCACAGTTTCTCTGGTTCGAAGTTTTGAAAATCATAATAGAGTACATGATCATGGTGAAGTTGATGCTTCAACTGCTGTGCCTTCTGCAGGAACTGCAGCTTCAGAAACTGAGCTATTGAACGGTGAAAAAAGCCATTCTCCTGTCATGCCTTCTGCAGGAAGTGTAGCTTCAGAGACTGAGTTATTGAATGGGTGGAAAAGTAACTCCCCTGATTTATCGCCATTAAGAGCCATGGCATCAGTAATATTAGTTGCATCTGAAACAAATAAAGAACAGGTGAAAGAGGGTTGCGTAGAGAATAAGGTTGCTCCTAAGGACTTCTTTTCAAGCATAAAAGATATCGAGTTTCTATTTATAAAAGCTTCTGAGTCGGGTAAAGAAGTTCCAAGAATGCTTGAAGCCAACAAGTTGCACTTTCGTCCAATATTCCCAGGGAAACAAAGTAAGATTCTTTTTCTCTCTCCCTTACTCCCTCCCCTGCTACACTGCAACCTTAGTTCAGGGGAAGCTTTTAAGTTTGCTTTAGTTGTTCCTTAAAGATTATCGGCTCACATACACATGTTATAGTTTGAAAATGGAGCTTGCTAAAGAGATTTATGACAATATTCTGCAATTTTCATCACACTTAAATAGAAGTTGTACCGATATCTCAATTCAATTTAAAACATGGTTTTATTCACACTCCACAGTCTGCCAATTTCAAAACAAATGAAAATAACGCAGCTTCTGGGTGGGGCTCTTGACTCAAGTGATGGCACATGTAATCTTCATGACTTTGAAATACGTTGATTCTTTTAAAGGATGTTATAGAACTTTCTTCTTTCATCCTTTCTTTCCCTTTCTTCCCTCTAAACACCTAGAAGTTTTTTTTCTTTATTTTTCTGCGTGAATGATAAAAATAAGAGAACAATCCATTGTATCAGGTGGTTCAACAGCATCTACATTTCTAAAAGCTTGTTTCTCTTGTGGAGAAGATCCAAGTCAGGTTCAAGAAGGTAGCGTCCTTGTATATGTGTTTTCTAGTTGTTGTATGTGCTCAATACAAAATTTGAATGGTTATGGGTTTTACGTGTATGGATTACATCTAATTAGCTAAAGATTCTCAGATTGATAACTTGTCCCCTATTTATCTTGATTATATTTTTAGACAGAACATATGCATCTTAAAGATTATATGCTTAAAATATACCTGAAAAAGTGAGTGTGCTATTTTTTCTTGATGTTTTAGTAAGTCATCTTGAAAAAAGCAGGTATGGACTTGACCTTTTAATAGTGAAATTGAAAGAACTGCGTTATTGAGTTAGAGTTTTTGAAGAGATCATATGCTCAGCACTCGATAAATATTGTAGAATATGTCTGGAAACCTTGAATTTTGTGGAAAGAGCCGAAAAGGATTAAGAAGTGTAATTAAGCATGACATAACCTACAAGGCAGTTTATTGAATAAAGGCATGTGCTTATTAGCTTGGATGACACTTGGGTTGAGCTGGATAGAAAATATGACTAGACTTTATGTATGCTTATTGTGCGTTGACCTCATGGAGGAAAGGTAAACAAATATGCTTTTCTTAGATATATATGAAACATAAAGCATAAGGCTTAATATAGATTAATTTTAAAATTTAATCTTTTGGTTAAACGGAGTAAAATATCTATAAAACATTATGTGGAAAGCAGTAATTCAGTTGATGCGGCAGGGCTAAAATAAAGTCCATTCACTTTAAAAATTCTCAGAATTCAAATTCTAAGACAATCTAGTCTTTGAGAGTGTTCAATATAGGCCCACGTCCAACTTTGTTAAGTATAGACGGATGCATTTGCCTTCTGGTGTGGTAGTTCAGAGTTAAGTTAAATCATAGTTCTCTAGACATTAGTATCAAATCGGATTCAATAACAACCTTTCCACTTTGATGTTGAGGTGGAGAAATTTGTTCGATAAGTTATATTAATTTTCATCTTAGCTTGTATCCTTCAGTTTTGTTCACGACTTGCTTTATTTTATACTTGAGGATACACAAGTTTTTTTAGATAAGGTCTCTTAATCTTTAATTCTTGGTATATTTCGTGGCTTGCTTTATTGCATTGTAAAAGGATATACAAGTTTTTTAAATACCTCAGGTTCTTTTCATTATCTTTGATTAGTTCTACCATCAAAAGAACTTGAAGTGGTTACAGAACCCATGTGAGATTTGATTTCTATATCCCGAGATGGTTGTGTAACATTATTCACTCTTTCTCCTTTTAATTTTTATATCCTAAACAGAGAATCTTGTTTTCAAAGCCATTTTTTGGTGAATATACGAGTTTTAGTCCTCTCCCGAATCATCTTTTTCTTGATTTCAGTAGCATTATTACATGGATGATTTTTTTCTTGTTCGTCGTAGAAGAACCTGCTCAAACAGAAGTAAAGTATCTAACTTGGCATAGGACAACATCATCTCGATCATCTTCATCTAGGAATCCTTTAGGAGCAAACTCAAAGGATGATTTCGAGGACATAGCCGGTAGCTTTTTTGAAAATATCTGCATGATCTCAGGAAGTCACGCCTCAACCTTGGATAGATTATACGCATGGGAGAGAAAACTATATGATGAAGTGAAGGTACAGTCGACCCTCACCATTAGTCATATGATGAACATTTTTATTATTTTATAATTTGCCACCTTTTATTCTATTCAAGAAAAAAAAAAAAAAACTGTTCAAGTGAGCTGCAAATAATTTCCTAATCCTTTGCTCTTGATGTACTTTGTAACATTTTAACTTGGGGAAAATATCATTCTAGTACCTTGTCGTTTAGCACTATATCAAATTGGTACCCTCATGTTTAGGAAATTCTATCGGAGTACCCTGTTAATAGCAAAAATATCTTCTTGCTTCGCTGAGCCCATTGGATTAATAGTTTTTCCCTTTTATTCTAAAATGACATTGTTGTTGTTTTGGATATTTATTTTTTTATACCTTGTGTTTTAGGTTAATTTAAAAACTATACTTTTGGTTTTTTATCTCATTAAATTTATACCTTAACATTAGATTTAATACACAAATCTATACTTTACCTCAGTCAATAGTTTTTTTGATCTTTAAAATGAGGAAATTATCTTTAAATAAAGGAAAAAAAATTAAAACTTTCAAAAAATAAGAAGAAAACAACACAAAACACCGATTTTTGGTGTATTATATACATTTTTTTGCAATAAAATACCTTAGTATAATTTTTTTTTCTAAGTTCTTAAAGTTCTTTTATTTTACAATTTGTGTATTTTGAATAATTTTTTAGGTCAAAATTGAAAATTGAATAGACAAAGGTATAAATTTGTGTATAAAATTTAATATGAAAGCATACATTTGATGAGACTAAAAATAGGTGTAATGTTTGAATAAATCTAAAATATAAGGAATAAAAAGGTAAATAATTCCCCCTTTTTTTAACATGCCCATAAAATTCCATTTTTTTGGGAAAACTTTTTGTTTTTTTAGAATTTTGTTTTCTTTTTCTTTATAAAAAATATTTTTCTTTATAGATTATTTTTAGACTAAAATGGTAAAAGTGACTTTTTAGATTCGAAAAACTGATCCAAGGTCTGATGAAAAATAATAAAAAAAACTGATCCAAGGTACCAAGATGATAATAATGAGGTGCCCCGTTGGCGTTATCGAAACACCAAGGGGACGATATAATAGTGTTAAGCTGCTGAGTACCTATACGACATATTTAATGTCTTTTTTTTTTTTATTGGTTTTTATCTCGACTTCTTTTGACTTTTGTACATCCTAATGCTTACTGAGGTAATTTCACATGTTGTCATATATGATTTTTCAAGAAATACCTCTTTAACAAACTATCTCTTGGAACTTTGGATATATGGAATCTAACCTCTTTTCAAAGTTAGTTAATAAATTATTGATAGGGTTTTAAGGAAAAAGAAAGCCGAAGCAAGTAAACTTTATTAATAAGTCAGCAACGTGCACAATGTTACGTGCAAGTCAATTACAGCCAAAACAAAAATAAAAAGCGACGTGCACAATGTTACGTGCAAGTCAATTACAGCCAAAACAAAAACAAAAAAATAAAAAATAAAAAATCACTAAGGTCCTACACTAGTCTTGAAGAGAAATACAGTTGTATTTTGCAGAACGTTCTGGCACTAAAGATGCATACACAGACCAACAATGACATTAACAAGTACTAGTACGTGACTCAGAATAAGGGGCCCTAAGAAGGCTTTTCTGTTACCCGTTACATGGCCATGGTTTTTGTTTATTGGAGAAAATATCACACTTCATGCGTTTCCTCTGTTTTTTCTTTCCCAAAAGTCACGACACTTTTACTAGTACATACATTTTGTAAATTTTATCATGCAATCCAAATCTTAGTTGTAGGCTAAATATTTGTTGCAATATATAGCATTGGTACATGAGATTTTCCTGTAATTGATATCATCAACTTTATGCGATTCCTCGCATTATTAGGCTAGTGAGATTGTCAGAAGGGAGTATGATGCCAAGTGTAGGGTTTTAAGGCAGCTAGAATCAAATGGGGAAAGTTATCAGAAAATTGATAGAACTCGTGCCGGCGTCAAAGATCTGCATTCAAGAATTATAGTTGCTATTCACAGAATTGATTCTATATCAAAGAGAATTGAGGAATTACGGGACAAAGAGCTCCAGCCACAACTTGAGGAGTTGATTGGGGGGTATGTATTAGATGATTTTACTTTTTACTCACTGGTTCTCGTTTTATGTGTCCTATTTTGTTGTGGAAAATCCGAGAATTATTTTGTACGATACAGTAGACTTAATGCTGCTAGAACCATTTGATATATAATCTAATGCAATAACTGGTAGGTGGTCCCATGGCAGCAGTTGGGATGATTTAGGCATGGTGTATTCCCTTTGGCTATAGAATCCGTGGTTTCTGGAAATTTAAAACCCGGTTAAAAAAAAAAAAGATAAAAATGCAATAGAATAACTGAGAATGTAATTTTCTTTAGGATTGAGAAAACTGGTTTACAGTTGAGTTGAGAGTTATCAACTTGTGAATGAGCACCTGTTGTGATACAATTAGGAGTTGTTTTCATGCGTTGCAATTATAGTGTTTAAACACGTTAATAGTTTGAATTGGATGTTAATTTTTCCTAGTCTATTTCTTTTAACTTCATCTACTTTGCTCTTTGTGCAAATGGTAGGCTAAGTCGGATGTGGGATGTCATGTTTGAATGCCACAAGCTTCAGTTCCACATTATCTCAATTGCGTTTAACACTGGCAACACCAAAATCTCAATGCACTCGGAATCACGTAGGCAGATTACTGTCCGTCTTGAAAATGAACTTCGCTCTCTCTCATCAAGCTTCATCAAGTGGATTGGTGCTCAAAAGTTATATTTCCAGACAATAAATGACTGGCTCTTCAAATGTGCACCCAACAAGGAAAAGTCTAGCAAGAGAAAAAGCAGAGTACCACCCCCAAAATTGAGAAACTTTGGTCCTCCAATATATGTGATCTGTGATGTCTGGTTGGAAAAGATCAATGCCTTACGTGTAAAAGAAGTAGCGGATTCTATAAAGGATTTAGCTGCTGAAACTGGCAGGCTTTTACCACGTCAGGAAAAAAGGGATGGTAAGGGTTCCAATCTTCCCAATTTAAAATCCTGGACTACTGATAATAATAGTGAAACAGCAGTCAACGGACTAAGAGATGAAGCCTCAGAAGACTTCATTACGGGGTTTGATCATTTCCGGTCAAGCTTGGTGGCATTTTTCGGACAGTTGAACAACTTTGCAGCATCTTCTGTCACGATGTATAATGAACTTGATAAAGCCATCCGAGATGCCAAGCGTAGTTACGAAAGATCTCAATCTCAATCTCAATTTCAATCTCGGTCTCAATCTCAAACCCAAGTTTGATTGGGAAAGACGGTTTTACACGGCTGAGAAGGGGAATGCCTTTGCATCATCACATAACAGATTCCATGGAAATTGGTGTCTGCATGGCCGAGAAAGGCGATCAAATCTCAGGTACAAGGTCATTTGAGCATTGCATTTTTGTTTATTGAGAGTGGAATAAAAGAAATTGGTATAAGGTTTTATGTTAAAGCATCAACTGCAAAATAAAGGAAAGGAGTACCTAATTTGGAGTTTGATAATGGGGTGGTGATGGTAGTTTAAGGTTGTTAATTACTGGGGCCTGGTGTGAAAATGAAGATTTTACTTGTATAGTGCTTCTTTTTTTTTTTTTTTTGTAATCACAGGAATGCATAGAGTCCACCCCCTTCTACTGTAATTATCAATCATTTATAATGCACTTGCAATAGCGTGTTGTTTATTTCTCCTCTTTTTCTTGATATTTTTTCTTGTATCTACGTCAATTGTAATCCTTGGACATAATGCATAATGTAGTGAATGAAAAGATGTGTTTATCTTCGCTTTCGCTTGGATTCTTCCATTTTTGTTATTCTTCCGTTTCTTTTGAACTTAAAAGCGCACGCGGTGCATTTGCTACTTTGTCATTTATGGATTAATTACAAAAACTCCTTATGAATTATAGCCTTTATAATACTTTGGCTTCTGAACTTTAAAACGTAACATTCGTATCTTCTGAAGTATGAACTGTTAATTAAAAAAGTCATATTAGAATTTTATTGAAAAATAAATAAATAATTATAAAGTTAGGAGTATTTTGATAATTTTGATTATAAAAATAACCATAAAAATTAAAATTATAATAAAAATTGCCTTTATTTATACAAAAAAAAAATTCAATTAAAAGCAAAAAGGTCCTTAAGTTGGAATTTTAATCGAAAATGGGCAAATGATAATAAAGTTAGGGTATTTCGATGATTCCGGTTATAAAAATAACCATAAAAATGTATAACAAAATAGTCTTATTCATACAAAAAAAAAAAAAAAAAAAATCGATTAAAACCATGATACTATTGGAATCTTTTTTTGATATATTAAAATTTTTTTCAAAATTTTATTTTTTTATCCTTAAAAAGTATTATGAAATTTTAAAAGTTAAATATATTAGTGAAATGAAAAAGAATATAACATATATATATTCAATGTAACAAAAAATATAATACAAAATTTTCAAAGAGAGAAAAACTCTGACAGCATTAATAAAATTTCTTTCATATTTTTGAAGTTTTGATAGGTACTTACGCCTATTAAAATTTCAAAATACTTTTTTGAGTACGAAAAAAGTTAATAAAATTTTAAAGAAAATTTCGGTATATTGAAAAAAGTGGGATTCAAATAGTAGCATGTTTCTAATTTTTTTTTTTTGTAATCATCAATAAAAACTATTTTTATTATAGCTTTTAATTTGTTTTAGTTTTTATGACAGGGATTACCAAAATACCCATAATTTTAAAATTATTTGTCAATTTGCTATTAAAATTCTAATAGAAAGATCATTTTTGTTAACAGTTTATACTTCAGGAGAACAATTGTTACGTTTTGAAGTTCGGAAGGCAAAGTGTTATAGAGGGTATAGTTTGGGGGGAATTTTTGTATAAGTCATTATTTTTTTTTTTGGATTTCTCAAGTGGAAACCATCCCTACTAGTGGTGCACATTTGAAATTATTAGATCTAATTAAAATTATTATTGTTGATGTCTTGCTGACAATCAACACCATGTGTGGATTCGCACGGTGGTCGAACTACCTGCCATGCTTGTCTCAGCTTCCCAAGAGGGGACTTGCAAGAAGAGGGAACGCCTCGGTGTATGGGGACACAAGTGTAATGCCGGCCAAGGGTTCTCCAACACTCAACTCAGGTATCTATTCGGCTGAGAGGGAAGTTAGGGTTAGATATGAGAAAGTCCACTCACCTTGAGGGTAGAGTTAATGCTCCTATTTATAGCGCCTTATATGAACTGAGTGTAAGGCTAGTCCACCCGTGATCCAGATGCACCGTACCATGGTGTTAAGATGGTAGGTAAGATGTATCACAATCTCAGATGGTCGATAACCCTTCATCTAAAGGCTATAATAGGGCCATGTGGTGGCCTTGGGAATGGGTTATTACTCGGCTTCAAGCCATATCCATCCGACCAAAGCACATGTTTTTCTAAGGAGGTGACATCTTGAGTGACGATCAAAGAAGGTCTTCGGGACTATCAAGGGAAAGTGCATCTATCCGTTAGGAGTTGCGTGAACTCCAAGAATGACTTTTGCCTGAGCATGGTGGTCAGATACCCGAGGTGAGCTCTTCAGGAAGAGTGCTGTGCATACTGTTAGACTAGGTACCTTAAAGATTAAATGATATACTAAGTTTTTGGAGACATTTAATCAATAATGAGATTATTAATTTCATACATAAAATGTTGTCCTCTTTACGTTCATTTCTGTTGAATATATGATAAGCAAACAATTGTCTAAGACTGGCAGTTTAAACCTTTAAGATTTTGCATATGATGGACAGATTATATGGAAGACATGCATCTTAATAGTGATAGTCTAAATGATAACGTCTGCAATCAAGGGAATAAAGTTGGGCGCTTTATTCATGTTAAGATTGTTATGTTGTCTACTTACCTAACGGAAGATGACTTATCTTGGTCATCGGAGTGGGACTCAGTAAGTAGAAAATTAGTAGATTGTCATATGTGACGATATATTGGATCGGGATAAAAAGTTAAATTGATTTGATTAATAATTCTATTTGTTTAAATCAATTCACTTTAGATAATCATATGTATTGCATCTTAATCCTAAAATGAATTAATGGGCCCATATTCTTGACTTGTGTCTTTTGATGTATCAAAGGGTGACATCCTGAATTAGATGAAGTTATACATATTGGTATATTAGAGACATGACTCTTGATCGACGTAAACTCGTTATTCATAAATATAGAAACCACAGCTCCTTTGTAGATTTAATGATATTCTCTTATCTGCATTTGGATACATAGGTGTAAACGAATGACATACTATTTATAGATAGGAAGTTTTTCAATGGTGAGATAATAAAACATAAGATAAAAATAAACACGAAAGTAAAATAGAATTTATCGTTAAGCCGATTATGAATATTCGATAGGGATGTTACACATTATGGTATGTCATGGATGATTAGCTTATGGAAGCTTCGTAATTTTATATATTTCAAGAGTGTAGCTCTAAGCTTTTAGTCAATAGTATTAGAGTTGATAATTATAAAATATATGTATCTGAGACATGTTATTTTACAATTATAGGAGCTTGATCTATATATATCCATCAGGTCCCTTTTTCCAGCTCATAATAATTCTTGTAAAGATACTGTATGTATTTCCTACATATTGGTAACTTATGTTAATTGTTAGATTGGTTGAAATTCGATAGATTGGATTTAATAATTCATGTTGATTTATTAGTTGAATTAATTTTATGAAATAATTCAAGATAAACATGTTGAATTATTTGAATAATATTTTATTTGATATAGGATTATCTGCATATGACTGTTTTGATCAGATAACTTCTTTGTCGGGTTGTTTTAATTAAAACAGAGGCTCTATCTAAGATTCCCATGTGAAATAAGATATTATGAGATTTTTAGATTATCATTTGATAGGCATGTCGGTTGTCAAGTTCAACAGGCCGATGCCACTAGTTCGGCAAGCTGGTGCACGAGTTTCATAGGCCGACCGTGCAAAAATCGTGATACATGTTTTTAACGCATTTTTGATCAGAAGTTGATCCAGACTCGAATTTTGAAGCCTAATTTGATAAGGGTTAACCTGAATTTGACTATTATATAAAGGTAACTATGTTTATTGTTCCTTAGATCATTTGAGAAGTATAGAGAGAGTTTTCTAGTGAGAGAAACTCTAAAACTTTCAGAGAGTTATTTTTCAACATATGGAATCTTGGCTCTTGGTTTTCTCAAGTGGTTGGAATGAGAGGTCATCGGAGGAAAAACTGTATGATGTGCGACCACCCACATTTCCATTGTGGAAAAAGAATAGTAAAGAAGACCAGTTGATTGAGGCTCTTTTGGGCCGTTCTTCTCTAGCTGTAGATACTACAGTTTTTGGTCTACTAAAGAGGTTCATAAGATCTTTTATAAATTTATGCACTTAGCATGTCAAACTTGTTATTTGGAAAAGACTTTGATTTAAAAATTTTTAAAATTTCGCTGCGTATCATTTTCCAACAATTGATATCAGAGCCATGGTTTTACGTTGATTTTATGGGTTTGTAATCATGCTATGTACATAAATTATGTGATCTTAATCTCTCCTATGCTTGAATTAAAATTTTTAGATAGTTTGCACTCGAGAATTTCTATATAATTGAATGTGGTCATAAGATTATACGGTGAGTATTTATTAATTAATTATGATTAGTTAAATTTTAATTTTAATTATTATATTAATTAATTAATTTTGCAAGTTATGATTCCTTAGATGCTAGAATATGTATTTAGGTTTTTCATGTAATTAGATGGCAGTCTATCATCACTGTCTAGGATTTATTATTTTAATTTTGGTACGTAAATTTGTATTAAAATAATTATTTCAAGTGAAGACGGATTTAGAAGATGGAGTTGATTATAGTTCTATAATTTTTTTATTTGTTTATAAATTTTTATGTTTTTGAATTGTTGAAAAATAAATTCAAAACTGCTTGAAAAATTATTTTATAAAAATTTGAAAAAACGCTAGTTTAGTGTCCAATGGTAGGCTGGTTACCTTGTACTAGCAGGTCGAAGGTCACAGACCGATAGGTTGGTCGTTATAGACCGGTTGGCCAGCAATGGGCAAAACTATTTTTTAAAAACAATGCACTTTTTGCTGTATTTTTTATTTTTGTTTTTTGAGGCAATTTTGAGAAACATGAAATTTTATGATAACCAGAAAAATAAATTTTTAAACTATATGAGATTGAAAAATTAAAGACAGACGCCACATGAAGAAGGATAAAACAAAAAAATACACGATGAAGAATTGATATATGTTTCGATTGATCTTTTGTAATCTTTCTTTTCTTTTCCCTAGGGTAGAACCATGATATTACGGCTGTTTATTACATTGCTTGTAGCTTTGCATGTTGCATTGTTTGTTTGCATTATAATATGTTTTGTCATGTATGTTGATAACATGCCATATAGAATAGCATTAAAAATTGTTCATGTATCTCAACATAAAACCGTGACTTCTAAAATATTGAGTGTGAGAAGGTTTTCAAAGAGAGGACCTAAGGCCTCCATTGTTGATCCATAGGTAACACATGGTGTTCTCAGGTTGGATCTCCAAGAGGATAATTTGCTTTAGCATGGTTTATCCTTGTTCATCCTAAGGTGTCGATTATAAACCATGGATAAAGTAGTTGAAACGATGGTTAAACACTCAAGATTAATTTTATTATTAACCTCCCCTAGGAGCTCGGTTAATAAAGTGAATGGCCAAAGAAAATGGCTATTAGTATATGCTGCATCAGACAAGTCTGGGATGATATATACTAATCAAAAGGAGATCTGTATTTCTAATTAAATTTGGCAAGTCTCCCCAAGGCGACTTGTTGAATTATAAGTTAGGAATTATCGTTGTAAGGTTATGATTTTTTCAAGATTTTGACACATAAACACATTGTATGCTTACTTGTTTGTGTTATCTTACTAAATTGTTATTGTATGTTTGCTTGTATTTGATATATGAATCTTTATTATAGATCAAAATGTGTAAAAACGTTTTATCTTTGATACTCGATAAAAACACATTAACTAGTGAGAACTATAATGATTGAAAATGGAACCTAAATATCATCTTATCTTTTAAGAAACTAAAATTTGTGCTAATAACGCCGTGCCCTCCTGTGCCTACTGGTGAATCTACTAATAAACAAATCCAAGCATATGATCGCTGGAAGGATGCTGATGATCAGGCCCGCTGCAATATCATGGCTAGCATGAATAACATGTTACAGGCTCAATATGAAGATCATGAGACTATTTGGCAGATCATGGATAATCTTAATGACATGTGGGAGGCCAAGCCTTAACAAAGGAGCAAGGGGCTCTTTGGAAGCTTCTTATTTCCAAGCAGAGACTAGGGATGCCTGTGAAGGAGCATATGATGTTGGTTATGGGTTATCTCGCTGAGGCTCATTCCTAGTCAACATTGATGCTGAGTCAAAGATGACTATGGTCATTGAGACTCTTTCTAAGGAGTTTATTATATTTAGAGCTTCATATAACTTGAGCAATAGATAGGATGTGACCTTAATTGAGCTGATAAAGCAATTATAGAGTTCAAAAATTTGATTAGGGAAGCACCAGTTGGTGGCGAGGCGAACTTGATGGTTGCATCTGATCTAATTCCAACTGTAGGAATGGAAAAAAACAAAAGGCTAAGAATGAGAAGTCTTCTATTCTTGCAAAAGGCAAGGATAAGAAGAAAAAGAAGAGGAACCTTAAGAAACTAAAGTGTTTCTTCTACCGAAAGGTTGGGCACATAAAGAAGAATTGCAAGGACTTCCAATTTGACTGAGGTAAGTGCGAACCTCTGGTTATTAAAACTTATTTAGTTGAAGAATCAAATGACACTTAATTCATAGATTTTGGAGCAACTAATTATGTTTGTGTTTCTTCATAATCGTTCAAGGAAATGAGAAGTATGCTACATGATCACTTCACATTTTAGATGGGCGATGGATCCTCAGTGTTAGCTTAAGCAGTGAGAGACGTCTATCTTTATTTTGATAGTTATAAGAGCTTAGTTTTAGCAGATTGTTTTTATGTCCCTAAACTTAAAAAGAATTTAATTTTTCTCGCTTGTTTATTTAAAGACTCTTATTCAATTTCTTTTAATAATAAAGTTGTAATTTGCAAAAACAAATCATTTATTTGTAGTAGATGGATGCAAAGTAATCTATATTTTATCAAACCTAATATGGACTTACTGCTTAACACTGGGATTAATGATAACTCTAAATGATTTAAAACTTCTCACTCTAATAAGACTTATTTTTGGCACTTACGATTAGCTCATATTAGCTTAAATAGGATTCAAAGGTTGATAAGGTATGGAACTTTAAGTCATTTAGAGGTGGTATCTTTATCATAGTGTAAATCTTGTTTGGAGGGCAAAATGACCAAAGGACCATTTTGGGTCTAAGAGCAATCGAGCCGAAAGGATTTTAGAACTTGTGCATAGTAATGTTTGCGGTCCCATAAGCATCAACATGCGAGAGGGTATAAGTATTTTGTCATATTTATTGATGATTACTCAAGATATGGATATGTCTACTTAATGCATTATAAGAGTGAAACTTTTGACAAGTTTAGGGATTTTGAGTTGAAGTAGAGAAGCAATTAGGTTAACCCATAAAGACATTTTGGTCTGATCAAGGTGGAGAATACCTCTTCGATAAGTTTTTAAGATACTTATTAGAGAATGGGAATTTATCCCATTTGAATTCACTAGGGATTCTACAGCAGAAGGACGTGAGTGAGAGAAGAAATAGGACTTTGTTAGACATGGTTAGGTCTATGATGAGTTATTCGACGTTATCTTTATCCTTGTAGGGATATGCACTACAAATCGTATATTATCTTCTGAACGATGTGCCTTCAAAATTGATTTCTAAAACTCCTCATGAGTTGTGGATGGGTAGAAAGACATCCTTAAACCATATTCGTATATGGGGATGTCCTGCTCATGTCTTGTACAAGGAAACGAATAAGTTGGAAGCACATTTAGAAGTGTGCATGTTTGTGAGATATCGAAAAGGGACTAGAGGTGGTTATTTTTCTATCCAGAAAGAAAATAAAGTCATGGTTTCAACAAATGCGACTTTCCTTGAAAAAGTTACATGGAACGACTTTAAGCCTCATAATAAAGTGGTATTGAGGAGTTGGCGAGTGATTCAATCACTCTGGGGGTTTCGGTTTAAACTGATCCAATCAGTGTAGAAAACAGATTGAATAACAACCTTGAGAGCTTCAACATAGTGGGAAGATCAGGCATCAACTTGAGAGGTATATGTTCAATGGTGAAGCCTACTTGGCTGAATTGCTTGAATATGACAGGCATCCTTACACTTATAAAGAAGCTATGGGGATGTTGATTCAAAACTCTGGACAAAAGCTATGAACATTAAGATGAAGTCTATGAAGACTAATCATGTTTGGGTGCCTATGGACCTTCTTGAAGGGGTAGAACCTTAAGGTGTAAGTGGATCTACAAGAGAAAGAGAGAAGTATATGAAAAATTCAAAACCTATAAGGCTAGATTGGTAGCAAAAGGAAGGAATCGATTACGAGGAAACCTTTTTGCCTGTAGCTATGCTTAAGTCCATTGTAGCTCTTGATTACGAGATTTGGTAAATGGATGTAAAGATGGCCTTTTGGAACGGTAATATTGATGAGATCATATATGGCATAGCCAAACGGGTTCAAAGCTAAGGGTAAAGAGAATAAGGTTTGTAAGTTGCTAAAGTAGTGGACTTAAGCAAGCTTCTCGTTCTTGGAACATAAGATTTGATCAAGTGATTAAGTCTTATGGGTTAAAACAAAACATGGACAAACCATGTGTTTACAAACACATTAAAGATGGGAAGGTGGTTGTTTTACTGTTTTATGTGGATGACATTTTGTCATTGGCAATGACGTTAGGGCATTTCATCGGTCAAATTATGGTTGACTAAGCAGTTTAACATGAAGGCATTGGGTGAAGCTAATTATGTTTTAGGTATCCAAATTTTTCAAGATAGTAAGAACAAAATGATAATTTTATCCGAAGCTACCCACATAGATAAGATTCTAGAAAAGTATGTAATGCAGGATTCTAAGAAAGGTGGGCATTCATCTACGTCTAGAATTACTCTTTCTAAGAAAGACTCATCAAAGTCTGATGAAGAAAGAGAATACATGAACAAGGTGCCTTATGCCTAGGCAGTAGGTAGTCTCATGTATGCTATGCTTTGCACACGATCTGACATATGTTATGTGGTTCAGATAGTAAGTCGATTTCAGTCGGGTCCAAGACTAAACCATTGGATTATGTTCAAGCAGATTTTTAAATACTGAGAAGGACTAGAGATTATATGCTAGTGTATTCTGATAAGGATCTAACGCCTCTTAGATACAATAATTTGGATTTCTAATCTTGTCTAGATTCAAGAAGATCGACTTTAGATTCCACGCTTACTCTGGGAGGAGGTGCTATTGTTTAGAGAAGTGTCAAGCAATATTGTACTTCAGATCTAATGATAGAGGTTGAGTATGTGGCGACTAGTGAAGCTTCAAAAGAAGCTGTGTAGCTCTACAAGTTCCTTGGGGACTTGAGGTAGTTTTTTGGTATTGATAAACCAATGTGGCGTATTGTGACAACACTACAGTGATAGCTAATGCTAAGGAACCAAGATTTCACAAGAAGAATAAACATATACGTCGGGAGTATCGTGTGATAATGGATGTCATGGTAAGTGGAAACGTGAAAATATGGAGGATCGTGTTTCAGGACATTATAGCCTATCGAGGCTATAGGGATACATAATATCTCACATTTACTCACTTAAGGTAAGTGGGAGATTGTTAAACTAGGTGCCCTAAAGATTAAATAATGTAAAAAGTTTTTGGAGATCAATAAAGAGATTATTACTACTGTATATCAAATGTTGTCCTCTTTATGTTCATTTCTGTTGAATATATGATAAGCAAACAAAAGTCTGAGATTGTCAGTCTAAACCTTTAAGATTGTAGATATGATGGACAGATTATACAGAAGACATGAATCTTAAAGGTGACAGTCTAAATGAGAAGGTTCGCAATCGAGGGAATAAAGTTGGACACTCTATTTGTTAAGATTGTTATGTTGTCTACAACCCTAATGGGAGGTGAATTGTCTTGGTCATTGGAGTGGGACTCTTTAAGTAAAAATATTGGTATATTGTCATAGTTGACGATATATTGGATCAGGATAACAAGTTAAATTGATTTGATTAATAATTCCGTTTGTTTAAATCAATTCCCTTCAGACAATCATATATGTTACATCTTAATCTTGAAATGAATTAATGGGCCCGTATTCTTGACTTGTGTCTTTCTAAATTAGATAAATATGCGCATACCAGTACGTTGGAGACATGATTCTTGATCTTATATAGTATGTTTTTCCTACATATTGGTGACTTATGTTAATTATTAGATTGGCTGAAATTCGATAGAATGGATTTAATTATTCATGTTGGTTTATCGGTTGAATTAATTTTATGAATTAATTCAAGATAAAAATAGTCAATTATTTTGATAATATTTTATTTGACATGGGATTAACTATATATGACTATTTTAATCAAATAACTTTTCTATTGGACTATTTGAATTAAAACTAAGGCTTTATCTAAGATTCCGATGTGAAGTAAGATATTTAAAGATGTTTAGATTGTCATTTAGTCGGCCGACAGGTTGTTGAGTTTGGCAGGCAGATGCTGCCAATTCGGCAGGCCGACACACCAGTTCAGCAGGCTAACTGTGCGAAAATCCTGATACAAGTTTTTGATCAAAAGTTGATCTAGACTCAAATTTTAAAGCTTAGTCTTATAAAAGTTAACCTTAAATTTGACCACTATATAAAGGGAACTATCTTTTTATTGTTCTATAGATTTTTTGAGAAGTATAGAGAGAGTTTTCTGGTGAGAGCAACTTTGAAACTCCTAGAGAGCTATTGTTCAACATTTGGAATCTTAGCTCTTAGTTTTCGAAGGTGGTTAGAAGGATAGGTCATCAGAGGGAAAACTTTACAACGTACGACCACTTGCATTTTGATTGTGAAAAGAGAATAGTAAGGAAGACCAGTTGGTTGAGGCTCTCTTGGGACGTTCTTCTGTTGTTGTAGATACTATAGTTTTTGGTCTACTATATACTTAGCATGTCAAACTTGTTATTTGGAAAAGACTTGAATTTAAAAATTTTCAAAATTTCGCTGCGCATCGTATTCCAACATATACCAGTAATAGTAGCTCCCTAGTGCACTTGGTTGGTACTTGGCCAGGTTGAGCTTGGGACATAGGACTGCTCCCAAACAAGAATTTTTGGACCTTTTAGAAGGAACTGTCTCGACCCGATTGTGTAGGGGGCAGGACCCATATATCAGAGTGGCCACCGCAGGCACGTCTCGGGTGACCGAACAGAAGCAGTCCCTCTTGGCGGCCGCTAGGAGTATGCTGAGCTCCTCGGGCCTAGGCAACATAGAGAAGGCCTAAGTCACAGTTGAAGTCAATGTTGAAAAGGCCATTGGTGTTGAGGAGAGAAAACAAGCCAAGGAAGGCAATGACGTCAAGGATGAAAAGGATGCCTCAATGCCTTTGGAAACAAGGGTCCATGGAGTAGTGGTTTATCGAGTGCACCAGCCTGGATAGACCTCTGCTACCAAGTATACTTCAGCAATGACCCAGGCCTGCCTGGGGCCCTTTGTTGGGAGTACGAGATTCCTAACGATGTGACCTTAGTCTTGCCTGAGGCTAGGGACTCCCTCGATAAACTGTCAAAGGGGTACATTACATTGTACACCAAGTTCTTCCGAGTAGAATTCTATCTACGAATGCACTTGTTTATGCATCGAGCTTTCAATGACTTGAACATATATCCTGCATGGCTGAACCTAAACTGCTACTGTTCAATGATGGATATGTATGTGTTATGAATATACAGCCATGCTTCTAAGATGCTGTGGGAAGCCTTCAAGCATGAAAAAGTCCCACGGCTAGTCAGGTGGTACTACTTCACTAGATTCTTCAAGGAATTCATCCTTGGCAATCTCGACTCGGACAAGCTATAGAAGTTTGAGTGGTTCTATGCCAACAAAAGATGCCTGTCATGGTTGGGGGAGAGGGTTTTTGTTGACTAGATTATGCTAACAAAGTTCGAGCATGGCCATGTGTGGTTGAAGAGGCCATGGGCATAGAGGCGTTCAGGTAAGCCGCCGAGGACTTGTTAAAAAGCTTGATCCTATCCTATAATAGGCATTTCTACTAAGCAAGACGAGCTTAGCAAAATATGGCTGGTTTAAGGGTTCCAGCTCAACCAACCCTAGACGTGATGATGTCCTGCTTGCTTGGTCGCCTGAGCAAGTGATAGTAGTGCAACAGGGGGGGTCATTGAAGTTCTAGGGTCAAGGTCTGCCCGACATGGGCGGCAGGCATGGGTACCATCATCGTTTAGTTCTGAGAACTCTCATGGTGCTTCCTCTGGTCTGGGGCCGCCCATTGTCGACAAGGACCTTGGGATGTGATAAGGTAGATCTTCCTGCTAGGTCTGCTCTGGATCGGAGGTTTGACCTAAAGACCAATCTTTATTTTTGTCTAGATTTTCTTGAACATCCCTTAACTTTGTTTCTCCCGTTTTGCAGATATGTCATCCTACCCACTTTCCATGGAGAGGCGCCAGAGAATGATGGAGCTCTAAAACTAGGGTAAGGGTAAGGGCACGACTGGGAGCAAGAGAAAGAGATCCAAGCAGATCAAGCAGTCTAATGTCGTTGCACCTCCGAGCACCCAGCAGCTTGGGCTGGTCTCCCACCATGGGGCTTCGACAAGTCAAAATGTTCCTTCACCTCTACCACCTCTGCTAGTAGTTCCACCAGCTGATTGGCCGAGGATGGCCTGGTATCCTTTATGCCTATCCATTGTGGAGTACTTTGATAACCTGACCCCACCCACCCCCCACCCACCAAAAAAAAAAAAGAGTTCTTTAGTTCTTTTCGGTATAAGCCTTATCAAGAGTGCTTTGAGTCGGCCTTTTAGCACCTGGTCCGAGCAAGTACCATCTCAAAATTTGAGATTTCTTTCCTTCTATGGGGATCATTTTTATTTTGTTTTACTAAAGTCGGAGGCAAATTTTCGAGAGACATCAGTACTAGGAACTATGTCATCATAAAAAAGACTGCATGGCATCATAGTTACTTATCTTCAAGTTCAAAGTATTTTCCATCAGTCGTGTCAAAATTTTCATTATAGCTTCGCATTTGTTTATAATAATCACTTTGATATCCTCATGCCGCCTATAAGCTTCAAAGTCGTTGACCTTAAGGCCAAGCAACAAGTCAAGGTGTAGAAGTATAGGAAAGGCCACCCAAAAGACCGTCGAGGACGAGGACAAACTTAAGGATAGTGTCAATGAGCTAGCTCGAGTCAAGGTGGAGTTGGAGCCGGCTAAGGAAGAGGCTGATAAGGCTCGAAAAGAAGATTAGAGGGCCTAGGCTAGGCACAGGAAATGGCTTAAGTTGCTAAGGTCAAGCATCAGAGGTTTCTCAGGGAAGAGCTATTAAGTAGGCTGGCTGAGGCAACGCACCAGGCGATGGAGAACTTCAAGGGCATGAAGAAGTCTTCCAATAGTTACTTCCTTACGATGAAGGACCTACAAGATGACATCTTGAAAAAGCATACCATGGTCATCGCCTCTGACTGGTCGCTTATCAGAGACCTCGAGAAAGAGGGTGGTGAACAGGGCGAGGAGGAACCCCTAGCTCCGATCGAGCAAGATGACCATAGGCAGGAGCAAAACACATCATAGGCTATCATTGATCTGGACGCTGAGGACATCAAAGACAACACTCGGCCTAATGCCTAGGGCTCTTGCTCTCCTTTTTGTTGTTGTTTTTCTTCATCTTTTTTTTAATGCTTGGGTATGGGAGGTGCTCGGTTATTGTATCTTCCCTAGATGACTATTTATATAATATTCAAATTTTTCCAAGTATTAAGTTGTTCAAATTGCTTTATATTTACTATCTTTTTTTTATTATATATATATATATAAATATATATATATTTTAACATTTTCTGCTCACATTTGGGGTATGATGTCATGATAACCATATGCCCCCCAAGCTTATTAAATCCTTCAGGAATTCTACAAGTCTAGTTATGGTCGGGAGTTTTGTTCTTGGGTCAACCAGGACTCAATGCCCTGGGTCTAGCAGTTTGCAATTTCATTGGATTGGGAAACTCGTATTTTAAGTTCGTCTTTGGTTGGGTTTTATGCTGACTAGCCCCCTAGTTGGGAGTTAGAATGAGTCTAAGCTCGAGCTATTAGCTCGCGTTTCGTCTTGTTCCATTTTTTGTTTTATTTTTTGAAGAGCAAATTCTCAAATGTATTCATTCATTGATATCTATTCGATGTACAATTTTCATTTACTTCCTTGGTTGGTAGATCTTCATAGAGGCTTTATAAAAAGAATAACTATCAAAACTATAAGCCAAAACAGGGTTTGATTCTTGAGTTAGCAATAAAATCTCTTAAGATGCTTAGTGTTCCATGGGCAGGCAACCATACTTCCTACGAAATCAATGATCTTGTATGTTCCTGGCAGAACGATGCTGATCGCTTTGAATGGTCCATACTGTTTAGGCCTAAAGATCCAAGTCTGGGTTGCTAGACAATCACTTTCTTCAAAACTAGCTCTCCGACTTTGAAGCTCCTTCGTTGGACTCGCTTGTTGTAGCATTGGGCCACAACCTAGTTCCAAGCAACTGATCGGATGCAAGCGGTATCTTGTTTCTCTTCCACCAAGTCAAGCTCAGTGATCATAAGCTTACGTTCTTCTACTCATCATAGTGTTTCACTCTATAGCTTGGCAAGCTGACCTTTACTAGGATTACTGCTTCAACCCTGTAGACTAGGGAAAAATGAGTATTTCCCATGGCAATATGAGTAGTCATGCGGTATGTCAGAGGACCTTTGGAAGCTCGTCGATCTAGATACCCTTGAGGCTTTCCAACTTCTTCTTTAGGTTATCCTTAATAGTCTTTGATGGCACCAACCTAACTGTTGCCTTGGGGGTATCTAGGCAAAGAAAACACCTTCTTGATGCCGAGCTACTTACACATCCTTAGGAGGCTAGTTGCTTTAAAATGCTTGGCATTGTCGTGACTATGGTGTGCATGATACCATATTCGCAGACTATGCTCTTCTAGATAAAGTTGGTGCACTTGGCCTCGGTGATCTCGGTATAAGGCTCGACCTCTCCCCATTTTGTGAGGTGATCGATGGCCATTATGCAATACTCAAATTGTGACAAGGCCATAGGAAGAGGTCCTATGGGATCGATAGCCAATTTGGCCAAGGGCCAAGCACACATGACTGAATTGAGGGTTTGGGGTGATGTTTGATCGCTCGAGCAAACTGCTAGCATTTGAAGCACTTACGGGTATAATCTTTGCAATCTTGATCTAGGGTCGGTTAGTAGTAGTACCTTTAGCAAATACACTTAAGGGACGAGGAAGGTCCGCCTGCGTGGTTGTCGTACAGCCCGCTGTAGATTTCTTCCATGAGATACTTGGCTTTTGATGGTCCGATGTATCCTTAGTAGGGTATTGTGTAGCCATGTCAGTAAAGTCTTCCTTCGATCATTAAATATCAGGCTAAGCTGTTACGAACGTGCCATGCTTTCTTTTGGTCCCTGATAGTTCAGCTATGATCAGGTATCAGATGATCGAGTCCATCTAGGTTCTGGTTTATTCAGCTGCTTTATTTACATTATCTGTTCTTTGAAGCTTGGCTTGGTTAGCCTCACGATAGGTACCAAAGTCAGGTTGCCTTCTTTAAGGCCCGAAGCTAGCCGAGCAAATACAACAGCTTTGGCATTCTCACCTCTAGGAATTTGTACAACCAAAAAACTCTTGAGTTGCCCGCGTAGGGCCTTAACTTTTTTAGATATCCCACCATGTGTTTCTCTTGGGCTTGGAATCTACCAATCACTTGTTGGACCACGAGCATGAATCACTGTGGATGCTAAGATGGTCCATTCTGAGCTCCTGTGTAATTCCAAGACTAGTTATCAATGTCTCATATTCAGCCTTGTTATTGGAGGCGTTGAAATCAAACTGAAGTGCATAACTGGTTCGTAGCAATCCTAACTGACGAGGATAAATCCAGCTCACAACCCGTTCACACTAGACGACCTTTCCACAAATAGCTTCCACTTAGGCTCGTGTCTACTGGAACTGCCGCCGGCAGGGTTAGAGTTTTCCACAGGTGCTTTTTTGGCTGAAAGGGTGGCCTGGTCGGCCTTTGTGAACTTGGCTATAAAGTTGGCCAAGGCTTTCACCTTGATGGTTGTTTGAGGCATGAATTGGATCTTAAATGACTCAAGCTTGACCAACCACTTAACTGTCTAACTAGAAATTTTTGGGTTTTGGAGAACTTGGCACAAAGGGTACTTGGTCAGGGCTCAGATGATTTGCCTATGAAAGTATAGTCGGAGCTTCTAAGTGGAGGTAACGAGGGCTAGGGCCAACTTTTCCAATGGCGGGTATCTCTCCTTAGCTCCTTGGAAGGCTTTTCTAGTGCAGTAGAAGGCTTCCGAATTTTTTCTTCTTCCTAGACTAGAAATGAACTGACCATCTTTTCGGATATCATCAAATAGAAATAAAGTATTTCGCTTGGTCAAGGTTTAAATAGGATCAGAGGTGTCGCTAGGTACTTTTTTAAGTCTTTGGAATGCTTCTTCATACGCTCTGCTCTACTCAAACCCCCCCTTGAGTGCCTGGAAAAATGGTTGGCACTTGTAGGTAGACAGGGATAAAATCTTGACAGAGTAACGATCATTCTAATGAACATTTGGACTTCCTTGATAGTGTGGGGTGAGTGCATGTCTACAACTACTTGGGCCTTGGCTGGGTTGACTTCTATAACACCAGCCATTTTTCTTGTAATGGATAGTACTAGATATTTAACGGTGTAATGTAATTTTTCATGAAATAATGTTATTAGCTATGTATTTTGAGTTATATGACAGGTGACCATCACATGGCATTGATGTGCTCAAGATGTTCATGTCATTAATGATATTAAACATGATAAATATTTAATGTTTTATTCATGTACTATTGAACATGGTACTTCGACAGGCCAAATCTTTTTAGTTCGGTAGGCCGAATTGTCCTTCTCAGTTCGGCAGGTCGAATCCCACATATTTGGTAGACAGATCTGAGTGGTCGGCAGGTTGAAGAATGTTGATGAGCAGCTAGCGAGCAATGTCAGAAAAAAGAAAGTTGTGTTGACCTCAATAATGTATTGTATGACTTTGCATTATTAGCCCACTACCATCAATTTCTTATTCTAAGTAAGGATAGGGTTCCTTACTTATGTGGTGTCAATGTTGAATGATAAGGCATATCCCAATTATAGCAAAATGAATTAAGTAAGTGGGGTAAGAAAAAATGGAATACAATGCTTCTCAAAGAATGGATCCAAATTTTATTTGGAATCCAATACACCTTTGCATTCTTTATTCTTTAGTGGTTGAATTATGTAGAAAATCATCACATGTAGAGATGAGGGACCATCATTGTGTCTCTTAATCATTCTTAGACTCCTTTTCAATTTCTCTATCTCATTCCCACGGATTCCCTTCTCCAACTTCAAAAAATTGCTGCTTCCAAAGGAGAAAACCACTCCATCTCATCAAATCTCTTATTTTCTTCACAACTTTCTCTCACAACTTCCTTCAACCTAAAGTGTCCACATTTTATTCATCTTTTTCTCCTCCATATTTGCTGCAAGGAAGTGGAGAACATCAAGGAATCTCAAAGCTTTCTTTTGGTCAAATTCAAGGGAAACTAGAGAAGCACCATCTTGAAGTAAGTTTCTATTCTAGACCTAACCAGCACTTATAGGATTCATGAGATTTCGACTTTCATAACTTTGTCTACAAATATCCACTTTCTATGAAATTTTAGTATGATGTTCACATATGTGTTAGATGATGTTTCTCAAAGTTTCATGTCATTTTGAACTTTCTATATTATGATATTGAATTTTCATTCTCTGCCACTCATGGTTAAGTTTCTGTTTATTGGTAAAATTTTTCAAAAATGTGGTCTATGTTCAAGGGGCAAACGAGTTGTGATTTTTATAAAATTTTGCAAAAATATTCATTTATATGTTAGGTTATGATTTGCAAAGTTTCATAGTGTTTTGATGGATATTTTATGAGTTATTGAGCTTTTTTTTAACTAGGTTTTTAATTGCTGCCAAAATGGTAAACTTTTACACTTTGTTTTAATGACTTGATTTTGTAACTAATTGAGTCTATTTGACCACGAAACTTTTTCTAGCATTGTAATTATGTGTTTAAAGGTTCCCATAAAAATTTTAGAGTCAAAGCAATTTTATTTTATTTTTTTAAGAGGTTAATTTAAGGGTCTTCATGGCTTTATGTATCTAAAGTTAATTTTACCACTGATTTCAAATGTATGTTTTGAATTATTTCGAATTTATTTGAAGCTAAATTTTGGATATGTTATAGCTTTATATGTCTATTATATGTTGTAATTTTTATACATTATTTTATGGCACAAATAATTTAACACATAGATTTTAGTTAGGGCTGCCCACTGTCTAGCTTATGCTAGCGGATTTGATGATATTGAATATGTGGTTTATTTTAATTATCAAATGAAATTTTTGTGGCTAAAGAAAAATTAGGGTATTACATATATATAATGTTAACTTTGTCCCTATAAAGTTTCATGCTTTAATTGTATGTGAATTGTAAGTTATTGAGTTATGAATCCTTAATGGTCAGGTAGGAAGATTTGCTTGAATGTTTAAAAAGCTGGCAAAATGTATTTTGAATTAATATTTCTAGAGAAGAAAGTATGATTGATGTAATGTGGTATTGAATGATATCACAAAAACGAGTGTTAATTTCTTATGTATATTAATGATTGACATGAACACTTCAAGAGGTGACCACATTGAGACTATGACAACATCATCTAAATTAAGGTTGAGTAAGCAAACTAGTCAAGTGAGTACATTCTTACCTCATTTGCAACATGATGAAAGTTTATGAATAGTTTTGAGAATATGTTTCATGATGATTTTTAAGTTTGTTTTACA
This sequence comes from Artocarpus hirsutus, assembly GCA_946598075.1. Taxonomy (NCBI): domain Eukaryota; kingdom Viridiplantae; phylum Streptophyta; class Magnoliopsida; order Rosales; family Moraceae; genus Artocarpus; species Artocarpus hirsutus. The sequence goes on from CAMOHE010050115.1 coordinate 44,141, forward strand.
TGATATCTTTTCATGAAAGCTTTTGTTGTTACAAAGTTTAATGAATGTCTTGATGATGAGGCATGTTAAAGTTTAAAAGTATACACATATATATGTATCACCTAATTAAGTGTTGCACACCCAATGCTGTGTTTATGATGATGTCCAAAAGTTGGACTTATCATGTTTGGTTTGGGATTAGCTACCCCTCTCCTCTCATGATGGCGCACCTATGATGATGTTAATGGTGCAACACTTAGGCCTCTAAAGAAAAAATGATTGAAGTTTTAATATGGAAGATTTAATGAAACATATGTTTTATTTGAACTTGTGCCAAGTGCATTACAATGATTATGATGATTATGAGTATCATGATTTGTAATGATTTTCATAAAATGTTTAATGTTGTGTAATAGGTAAGTGTACTTATTAAGCTTTTGCTGACTAGTTTTATATAACGTTGTAGACAAAGGTAAAAGAGTCATGAAATAGGTGGAGGATGAGGACATGCATGTGTACTAGGAATGTTGGATTACAAAATGGAAGAACGCCATAAAGAGAATTTATTTTCTTGAACAATGTTTTAATTATTGTATGTTAATTTTCTGCACTATGTCGTATTAAGACTAGTTTTAATTTACTTTTGTTTTGGCAGTAAATTGGCCTGCCAACCATTACTCATCGGACTACCAATGTATCTATCATCCTGTCGATTACCCTGTATCGGCCTGTTGATTTGTGTGCTTTAAAACTCTGGTTTTGCAGAGCCTCTGACGGCCTGTCGATGGTTGAAGTTCGGATTGCCAGTCATGTTTGGCCTACTGGTGTCTGAAGTTTGGCCTTCCAAACTAGCAAAGCATATTTGAATGACTGTTTAAAATATTATTTAAATTATGGTTTCATTATTTTGGCATTGATAAACTATTTAAATATATATAAGTGGTTTTAAAAATATTTGTACATAAAAAAATGTGTGCATGGATCTTGGGATATGAATAACTAACTATATATTATTTGAATAGTTTATCTTAAAATAATTATAACAAGGGTAAAAGTAACAACATCTATGACGTCCGTAAGGGGGCATTATAGACATTGGTATCAGAGCAAATTTTTGTTTCTAAAACACATTGCCACACGTCAATTCAAGTCCTACAAGTAAGTAAGTTTTAGCTAAATGATGTGAATGTAAGTTTAACGATAAGTGTAAGACTTAGATATAAAATGATTAATGCCGTAGGGCAAAATTTTAGTAGTTAATCCTGTCTCATTCCTAAAATTGGAAGATCATTCCTAAACTTAGAATTCCTTTAGGAAGTCAAAGATGATGAACTGTAGAAGGACTCAAACTTATGCTCAAGCCACTGCTGGAAGTGACAATTTGGCTAATATAAGATTGATGACAATGATTGCTAAACTTCAAAGACAACTTCAAGATCAAAAAAGAGAGATTGAGGAGCTAAGAACTAATAGTATTGGAGGCGAAAGACAAGGTGAAAACATGCCATCTCCTCTTTAGCAACAAAGAGAGGAAGCCCCAGCTCCTGTACTAGAACCAAGACCTATTTACTAAGAACCTATATTGGTCAGATAGAAGCGTGTTAAGCCAATAGACTTTGAGGGTTCTAAGGATCCCCTAGACGCCCAAGGATGGCTGAAGACGACCGAAGCCACTCTGAAGCTTATGGGTTTTACCAAAAATGAGAAGGTCCTTTGTGCCTCGTACTGCCTAACAATGGAATCTAGAATCTAGTAGGATGGGATTGAGCAAAGCAGAAATTTAGATGAGAGAATGTGGGCAGACTTCGTTTGGGAATTTAATGCAAAGTTCTTTCATATGAACATCACTCAAAAGCATTATGATGAATTCGGGAATCTTCGCCATGGAGATATGTCAATCAATGATGTGGTTGCTAAGTTTAATCAATTAGCATGCCTTTGTTCAGGAATGGTCAACGACAGTTGATCAGAGTTCTTCGACCAAAAATTGCATCAATTGTCAATGGTGTAAGTCCACCTAGAAATCAAGAGCAAGTTATTTTAAGGGAACAACGAGCTGAATTCCATTTGTTCAAGTTAAGGAGAAACCAGCCTTAACTAAGTCAGCCTGCGAATAATCCAAACACTCAAAACCAACCCCAAGGCAAAAACAACAATAACCAGCACTAGAAGAACAATAAAAGAAAGGGCAATTTCCAGAACTAGTAGGGTCAAAGCAATAAGAAATTTAGTGGTGGCCAATATAACAATAACAACAAGCAGATGCAACAAGGTGCTAAGTGTGGAAAAAAGCATCCAGGAGAATGCCATCTAGGAACAAACCAATGCTTTATTTGTGGACACGAGGGTCACTTTGCCTTGAATTGCCTTAATTAGTCATTCAAGTTTAGCATATATCACCTTATGCTTAACTTCACCATATGCAAGTTAATTTAGAGGGACCATTAATGAACCAGGGTAGACTTAAAGCCCCATTTACCAATGCTTGCATTTATGTAATGTAACACCTGTCGATTTTCATGTAATAATTTATGTCAAATGTGTAATGATGATAAGTAATCATTTTTATGGTATGTGTTATGATATATGATATAATGGTGCTAACCATTTTATTTTAAGTGTTATGGCAGGTGACGCTCACATGGAATTGATGTGCTCAAGTGTTCATGTTATTAATGTTATATGTTTAATCATAATTTTATGATAATTTAATGATTTGGATGATTTTGGTATATAAGGCAGATTGATAGGCCGGACCATTTAGTTCGACAGGCCGAAATGATTCCCTCGGAATGGCAAGCCGATGGTATATCATCGGTAGGCCTGACTTCAGAGATCGGCAGGCCAAAGTGGGACATCGGCAGGCTGATGATAGCTGATGAACAGTCAACGAAAATTCCACAAAATTTGTGATTGGATAATTAGATAATAAGTTTTGATTGATTGGCACATTTATGGAATAATTTACTCATTTTTGGAAAATTAATGTTTGACTTTGAATTGATTGAATGCATTTGATAAGGTTTCCAGTTTTGCAAAGACAAAATATGGTAACTTGAACCATATCTGGAAGTTTTGATTTTTTTTTCTCTTAATCTCCTCCTTTTCCACGAATGTTGGCCCTAATTTAATCAGAAAATTCTAATATTAACGAAGGTTGTGACCTCCTCCATTTTTTCAAAAATTCTCTCTTTCACGTTTATTTTTCCCTCTCTCATTCTCTCTCTCTCTCACGTATTTTCTCTCATTCTCTCTCTCCTCTTCACATCTTTCTTCTTCTCTCTCTCGAAATTTCCTGTTATTATTGAGTAAAATATTGAATTTTTGGGTGAATTCAAAAGAAGATTGAAGAGAAATCGTTTTGAGGTAAGCACACATTTTTTTCGGTATTTTCTAAAATTGTATCTCTTCTTAGTCCGACTGCAATATCTCTGTCTAGGAATGTCATTTTGCTTTGAATTTTTAATATGTTATTTATGCATGTGTTATGTGATATTCCTCCAAGTTTCACGTTATTTCAATTTTTCTATAAAAAGTTATGGATTTTCTTCTCTCTATCACTCACAGTAAATTGTTGCTGATTATTTATGTTGCATAAAATGTAGTTTTTGTTTATAGAGTAAATGATTGATATTTCCCACGAAATTTTTATAAATTGTTCATAACTATGTTAAGTAAATGACTGGAAAGTTTGGTGATTATTTGATTAATATTTTATGTGTTATGGAGTTTTTATGGATGCTAGGTATTTAGACTGTTTAAACAGTAAATTTGTTGAACTTTTATTGTGTAATGTTTTTGTATGATTAAAATATTTTTATTTGGAGATGATAAATTTTGTGCTAATGTAATTGTATGTTAATATGATATCATATGAATTTTGAGGTCTAAATAAGTTTATTTTAATTGTTTGGCATTAATTATTGCATGTAACTCACTGTCTGAATTGTTTGTGGTTATTTTTGTCTCTGCCTTCTAATGTACGGTTTGAGTTGTAAGGAATTTATCTATGGGTGATTTTTTTTTTATATGTTATAGTTGTGTGTGTCTATTATATGTGATAATTTTTGTAGATTTTTCTATGACATGAAAATGTGATAAATGCACCTGAGATAAAATTTGTTCACTGCCTAACTATTGCTGGCAGATTTCATGTTGAATGTTATATGGCTTGTTTTAAATATTAAATGAAATTTTTATGACTAAAGAAAAATCATGGTGATAGGTTTACGTATTATCTTTATTCCTGCCAAATTTGATACTCAAATTATATGTGAATGTAAAGTTATTAATTTTTAAATTTATGAAGGTTAGAAATAAAGTGTTTTGAAAGTGTTGTTTTAATGTTTTATGGTTAATGAAAAATGTAGTATGGGTTGTCATGTTTCGAGAGATGAATGTATGTATGATGTTATATGAAATGGATGTTATGTTGTGGTAATTAATTCATTAAAATAAATGTTAATTGCCATTTTCTGAATGTATGACATAGACACGATATGAAGTGAGCACATCGAGATTGCAGCGTCGTCACCTACAAGATAAGGTTAAGTAAGCTTTAAGAGGTAAGTACATTATCACCTGCAACATGATGAATTTTATGAAAAGTATGAGTTTTATGAAAAGTTTGAAATCTATGTTCATGATGGTTTATGATGATTTTTCATGATGAGTTTTCATGAAGTACTAATATGAAGTTTTGAAGGCATGAAAGTTTATGCATGTTTTGATGATAGCGTTTTTCAAGCATGAAAGTATAAGTATTTATATATGTATCACCTAAATAAGTGTTGCACACCCAATGATATGTTATGTTATGATAGGATAAGTTATGATGTCATGTTTGGTTTGGGATTAGCTACCCCTCTCCTTTCATGGCGGCGCGCCTATGATGATGTTATGGTGCAACACTTGGGCCCTTAAGATAAAATGACTAATGTTTTAATATGGACAATGTAAAGAAAGATATGTTCCCTATGAAAATGTGCCTGGAGCACTATTATGATGATGATGATGATGTTCATGAAATGTTTTAAGTTGTGAGATTTACAAATGTACTTACTAAGCATTAGCTTATTCAAGTTTATATCATGTTGCAGATAAAGGTAAAAGAATCATGGAATAGGTGGAGGACCAAGATAGGCGTGTGAGCTAAGCAAAATGAATTGCAAACGAAAAATGCTAAGAAAGAAAGAAGTTTTATAAATTTTGAAATTATGTTTACTTCTATGTTTTTATCTCTGAGTTTGTTTATTGTTTCAACACCTTGAAGTTTTGGAACTTGTTTTAAAAACTAATTTCAAATATTTGTTTTTTAAGTTCGGCCTGCCGACCATTATTGGTCAGACTGCTGAACTTATTGCTCTTAAAATTTCATTTTGCAAAGCCTCAGGCGGCCTGCCGATGGTTGACCTTAGGCCTGCCAGTCTAGTTCGGCCTGCCAAACTGTGTTCAAAGAATTTTATTAATGTCTTCAAAGGTTAATTTAATTTTCAATGATATTAGCAAACTATTTACAGGATGTTTATGGAAAAGCGAATTGTTATAATTAAGTAATTTATAATTTCTCGTAAATTGTAAAAAAAAATGTATGTACGGATCCTGTGAATGCTTTTCCAAACTATGATTTCAAATACATGTTATAATTTATAATAGTTTTACTTCAATTAAAGGTTAAATGAATGAATGTAATGACATCTGTGACGTCCGTAAAAGGGGGGCGTTACAGGCTTTGGTATAAGAGTGGATTTCCATTTGCAATTCAAATCGCCACACGTCAGTCCAAGTCGTCCAAGTAAGTATGTTTTAATGATTAATGATAAGATGCAAGTAAGATGATAAGGATAAGGTTTAGATGTTTAATGAATAATGCCTTAGTAGTGAAAACCTGTCTCATAAAGTAGATGATTATTCTTAAGTTCCTAATTCTTTGAGGAAATCAATTATGGACGGCTATCAAAGAATGCAAACCTACACTTAGACCAACGAAAGATTGATGACAATAATTGATGAGCCACAAAGACAGCTAGAGGAGCAAAGAAGAGAGATTGTTGAACTAAGGACCAATGGCCACAATGGTGAACAATGACGCAATGATGTGCCTCCTCCTCCTCCTCAGCCACAAGTTGATGAAGTACCAGCTCCTGCTGCTGAGCCAAGAGCAGTCTACCAAGAACCCTTGCTAGTCAGATGGAAGAGGGTTAAGCCAACGGACTTCGAAGGTTCCAAGGATCCACTTGTTGCACAAGGATGGCTAAAGATGATAGAGGCCACCCTAAGACTTATGGGTTTCATAGATAATGAGAAGGTTCTCTGTGCATCTTACTGCCTTACCATGGAGGCCCAGATTTGGTGGGATAGCATCGAACAGAGCAGGAAGGTCGAAGAAATGTCATGGGCTGATTTTGTTCATGAGTTCAATACGAAGTTCTTCCACATGAACATTACCAGGAAGCACTATGATGAGTTTGAGAATCTTCGCCAAGGAGACATGATGGTTACAGATGTGGTAGCCAAGTTTGATCAACTAGCTCGCCTATGCCCAGGGATGGTTAGCGACAAAAGTGAAAGGGTCTAAAGGTTGATCAGGGTCCTTAGGCTAGAGATTGCTGCTATTGTTGATGGGACTAGTCCACCCAGAAGCCGGGAGCAAGTTGTTTTGAGGACCCAACGTGCAAAATTCCACTTGTCAAAGCTAAGAAGGAACCAACCTCAGCCAAGTCAGCAGGCAAACTATGCAAGCTCCTAGAACCTGAACTGCCCTCCACACCGAAGCAACAACAATAGTAGCTAGCACTGGAAGAATAACAAGAAGAGGAAGGGCAGCTCTCAGAACTATCAGGGTCAAGGCAATAAGAAACATAATGACGGCCAACACAACAACAACAACAACAACTTCAAGCAGTTTCTAACATGTGCTAAATGTGGAAAGAATCATCCTAGACAATGTCATATGGGGTCTAATCGGTGTTTTATCTGTGGACAAGAAGGTCACTTTGCCAAGAACTACCTCAGACAGATGAATGCCCAAGTTCAAGCCTTACAGAGAGCTTCTCCAACCTAGCTTCACCAGATGCAAGCCTCCCTTGAAGGGCCATTAATTAGTCAAGGAAGACTTGAAGCCCCACCTACGAATGCCTGCATCTATGCCATGACGAAAGAACAGGTGGCTGCTAAAGCTTCAAACGTGGTCATAGGTTAGATAACAAGCTTGTGTTATAATGCATATGCTCTCTTTGATACGGGTGCTACACATTCTTTTGTATCATTGTCTTTTGCTAAGAACTTAGGGCTTTGTTTAGAGCCTATGAGACAGGGATTCACTACAACACTACCCTCCGGGGAAGTGATGATATCTACGCACTGTTTGCGTACTATTCCCCTATGGATTTCTGATAGGGAACTCTTCATCGACCTTATTGTGATCGACATGTATGATTACGATATGATTCTCGGGATGAATTTTCTAAGCAAATACAATGCTTCCATTGAATGCCGCAAATGAAAGGTGACTTTTCAACCAGAAGGTGAATAGAAGTTTGTATAAGTGGGCGAGTCCAGGAAGAAACCCAGTATATTCTTATCCACCATGAAAGCAAGGAAGTTGCTAGCTAGTGGCTGCATGGGTTACTTGACGAATATTGTAGATAAAGGCCAAGAAGAAAAGTCAAGGATTGAAGATGTGGCGGTGGTAAGAGAATTTTCAGATGTGTTTCCAGATGATTTGTCAAGCCTACCTCCTGATAGAGAAATCGAATTCGAAATCGAGCTCGCTCCAAGCACTGACCCGATTTTGAAAGTACCGTACAAAATGGCCCCAATAGAGTTAAAGGAGCTTCATATGCAATTAAAGGAACTACTTGACAAAGGCTTCATTAGGCCTAGTCACTCACCATGGGGAGCTCCAGTCTTGTTTGTGAAGAAGAAGGATGGCACTATGAGACTCTGTATCGACTATAGAGAGCTGAACAAGGTGACAATCAAGAATAAGTACCTGTTGCCTAGAATCAATGATTTGTTTGATCAGCTTAAGGGTGCATCTGTGTTCTCAAAGATTGACCTACGGTCGGGATATCACCAGCTGAAGATTAAAGAAGGAGACATTCCTAAGACAGCCTTTAGATCGAGGTATGGCCACTATGAACTTGTGGTTATGCCTTTCAGTCTAAGGAATGCACCTGCAGCCTTTATGGATCTGATGAATTGGGTATTCAAGGATTTTCTCGATAAATTCATTGTTGTGTTTATCGACGATATTCTTATTTATTCGAAGAGCCAGGAGGAACACGAGGAGCATTTGAAAATTGAGCTGGAAACGTTAAGGAGACATAAGTTATATGCAAGTTCTCCAAGTGCAAGTTTTGGCTTGACAGAGTGTCTTTCTTGGGTCATGTAATATCAAAAGAAGGAATCATGGTAGACCCTGCTAAGGTAGAAGCTGTTCTCAATTGGAAGCAACCGACCAATGCAAGTGAGATCAGAAGTTTCTTAGGCCTAGCCGGTTATTATCGGAGATTTGTAGAAGACTTCTCTAAGATAGCAGCACCACTCACGAATCTAACACGCAAAGGAAAGAAGTATGAATGGACAGAAGTGTGTGAGAAAAGTTTCCAAGAACTAAAGAAGAGGCTAATGACAGCTTCAGTATTGGCCATTCCTGAAGGTAGTGATGGATTTATAATTTACAGTGATGCATCCAAGATGGGCCTCAGTGCTGTTCTAATGCAAAATGACAGGGTGATTGCTTACACGCCAAGACAACTGAAGGATTATGAAAAGAATTATCCTACTCATGATCTGGAGTTAGCAGCAGTTGTTTTCGCGCTGAAGATATGGAGGCATTATTTGTATGGGGTTCAATGCAAGATCTTCATTGATCATCAAAGTCTAAAGTACTTCTTTACTCAGAGGGACCTGAACATGAGACAACGAAGATGGCTAGAATTGGTGAAGGATTATCATTGTGAAATCCTTTATAACCTTGGAAAAGCTAATCGAGTGGCTGATACTTTAAGTAGGAAGACAGCGGCTACATTGATGTTAATGCTAGCAATGTCTCAACCTTTAAAGAAGGAAATTCTAGACTTCAGTTTGGAACTTGTTACAGGCCAATTATCAGCACTTATTCTTGGCTCAATGCTGCATGATGAGATTCGAAGTAAGCAAGATGAAGATGTTAGCCTCATAAGAATCAAGCAGGAAAAGAAAGAAGAAAAATGTGAAGAGTTTCGAATTAATGATGACGGAACTCTATAACTCAAAGACCACTTGTGTGTTCCTAACGTTGATGGCTTAAGGGAAAAGATCTTGGCAAAAATTCACGATACTCCTTACTCAATTCATCCAGGTGCAACAAAGATGTATAATGATCTAAGGGATAATTTCTAGTGGTTTGGAATGAAGCGAGATGTTGCCAAGTATATGAGGAAATGTTTGACATGCCAGCAAGTTAAGGCTGAACACCAGAGACCTGGTAATGATCTACAGTCGATCCAAATACTGGAATAGAAATGGGAGGATATCGCAATAGATTTCATCACCGGATTACCCAAGACTATGAATGGTTATGATGCTATTTGGGTTGTTGTGGATCGACTGACGAAGACAACCCACTTCATTCCCATCAAGATCACTTATTCTATGGAACGGTTAGCAAAACTCTATGTCAAGGAGATTGTACGACTACATGGGATTCCTAAATCTATTATCTCAGATCATGATGGCAGGTTCACATCCAAGTTCTGGAAGAGTGTTCAGGTTGCTATAGGAACCAAGTTACATTTTAGTACAGCTTTTCATCCTCAGACGGATGGCCAAACGGAAAAGACAAACTTAATCTTAGAAGATATGCTTCAGGCTTATACTCTCAACTTCAAGACCAGCTGGTGTAAAATGCTACCGTTAGCTGAGTTCGCTTACAACAACAGCTACCAGGCGACGATTGGAATGGCACCTTATGAAGCCCTATACGGGCGAAAATGTAGGTCGCCTATATGTTGTCATGTAGCTGGTGAGAAAAAGTTGATAGAAAGCGTCAATGATGAAAAGACTGATTTTGTCTACGAAACCTCCAAGATGATTAAGATGATAAGGAAGAGAATAGAGACCGTTCAAAGCCATCAGAAGACCTATGCTGATAGAAGAAGAAGACCTTTAGAATTCGCTATTGGCGAATCAGTATTTTTGAAAGGTGCACCAATGAAAGGAGTTATGAGGTTCAGAAAGAAGGGCAAATTGGGCCCAAAATTCATCGGGCCATATGAAATAGTGAAGCAGATAGGTAAGGTGGCTTATCAACTGAGATTGCCATCTGCAATGTCAACTATGCACGATGTATTTCACATATCAATGCTCAAGAAATATGTCCCAGATCCTATGCACGTGATTGAACCACAAGTGATCGAGATACGAGATGACTGTAGTTATGAAGAAAAGCCAGTGGAGATACTTGATCGAAAAACTAAGACCTTGAAGAATAAAAAAATTCTATTGGTCAAGGTACTATGGCAAAATCACCAAGTAAAAGAAGCTACATGGGAACGTGAAGATGATATGAGAACAAAGTATCCGCAACTATTCTGAGTTTCGAGGATAAAACTCTTATAAGGTGGGGAGAATTGTAACACCCACCAAATTTTCATGTAACGGATTATGTCATATTAATAACGAGGTTAAGTGATATATTTATGTTATGTGTATGATATATAATATAATGGTGCTAACTATTTTATTTTAAAGTGCTATGACAGGTGACGCTCACGTGGAATTGATGTGCTCAAGTGTTCATGTTATTAATGTTATATGTTTAATCATAATTTTATGATAATTTAATGATTTGGATGATTTTTGTATGTTAGGGCAGATCGGCAGGCCGGATCATTTAGTTTGACAGGCCGAAATGATTCCCTACCAAGATGATTCCCTCGGAACAACAAGCCGATGGTATATCATCGGTAGGCCGGACTTCAAAGATCGGCAGGCCAAAGTGGGACATCGGTAGGCCGATGATAGCTGACGAGCAGTCAGCAAAAATTCCACAAAATTTGTGATTGGATGATTGGATAATAATTTTTGATTGATTGGCACATTTATGGAATAATTTACTCATTTTAGGAAAATTAATGTTTGACTTTGAATTGATTGAATGCATTTGATAGGGTTTCCCATTTTACAAAGACAAAATATGGCAACTTGAACTATTCTTGGAAGTTCTGACTTTTTCTCTCAATCCTCTTCACTTCCCCATGATTTGTGCCTTGAAATTTAATCAGAAAATTCTGATTAATGTTAAAGAGTGGGAGTTTCATTTTAACGTAAACAAAAACTTATTTTTATAATGCTCTTTTTCTTTCTCTCTCCCTCTCATGCATTCTCTTTCACGTTCTCCCTTTCTCTCTCATTCTTTCTCTCTTCA